>CAUYLG010036032.1:0-156581 GCA_963573385.1 Cacajao melanocephalus
TTTTTTTTTTTTTTTTTTTTTTCCGGTATCTTCTCTATCCTTTGTAGCAGACGCCTATAACATCATTTTACTTCTGTACTTTCCAATTCTCTTCCTCTACATATGTAAATACACAATGCATTATCATTTAGGGAGAAAAAAGGCAACCAGATACGGTTTACATACATTAAATATAGGCAACCACTAATACACAAATTAAATCTATTTCAAAAGTATGTTGTTGGGACTTAACATGCTTTTTTACCCCCCACAGAGACTGTGTTATGAATGATATATTCAGTCTACATGGCTCACAGAAGTATGTTTGTTTTTATTATCAAGCTGAGATAATATTAGTTGTCCTCTAGTTTCCCATTATTTCTTTGAGTTACTCCTGGAATTCCAAATTCCAACTGAGAAATCCAGACACAGGAATTACATCCTTCCCAGTGCAAAAGCCCCAGAAATTAGAAGAGAACTTCCCTTCCTCAAATGCTGCATCTAATGCCTCGTTAGCAGAAAGAAATGTTTCTATCTGCCCTTCTCTTTCCCCACGCCAGTTCAGAGCCAAACGAGGAAGCATTAGAGTATTGTGAATAAGAGATGAACGTGATTTCTAGCTCTGCTACACAATACTGGTGGGAGCTTCAGGAAGTTATGAAATCTCTGTGAACTTCCGTTTCTTCCTGTCTAAATGGCAATGATGATACTTCTCTCTGCCCTAACGTAAAGATAATAATGCCCACCCAATGGCTTGTTAGAATTAAATAAGATCACGTATAGAACATCTTGAATGCATTGTAAGTGCCTGAGGAATAGCAGCTATGATTTCCACCTTCCTGATGCTGAGACCATGTGGTGTTGGTGGGGAGAGATAACCTCGTCTCTGAGTCAGCTGCCTACCCAGGCCCACCTGCACAGTGAAACCTTTCCCCTGATAACTGCAAGTCAAACATAGGCAGATTTCTTCAGGTTAAAACAAACAAAAAACACTGGTTGTATTTACCAATAGGGTTTGGTAAGCCACAGCTGCCCAGCCCTGCTGCCAACTGAGTCCAGCCACAAGCCAAACTGGCAGTAAATGCAGGACCCTCGGCCAGAATGGGGAGCTGGGGGAGAACAGGGGAATGCCACTGGTCAAACCAGTTTGGCTTTCTTTAAATGAAAGAAAAATGGTGATTGGCACATTTGATGATAGCTGAAAAATAAACATTTAGAGCATCTTAACCACTTTTAAATATAGATTCCATTGCTGGGTCTATTTTAAAAATAGTTTCAATATACTACGTAGGCCAATATTTTCCAAACTGCAGAAAGCAACCCATTAATATAGTAGAAAATCAATTTAATAGGTTGCTATCAGCATTTTTTAAAAATAATTAATTTTATAGAGAAAAGGTCTCACTATGTTGCCCAGGCTGGTATGGAACTCCCAACCTCAATTGATCCTCCTGCAGCAGCTTCTCAAAGTGCTGGGGTTACAGGAGTGAGCCACCAGTTCCAGCCAGCATTTTTTAAAGAAATGGAATGGAATAGAAAATAATAGCATGCATCAAACCAAAGTAATGGTAAGTTTTGTTTCATGAAACTGGGTTGAGATATAAAAATGTATTTTTATTGTGTGCTGCGGTGAAAAATTCTGAAAGCCACTGATACAGACTGTTTTGCTTGTAGTTCTTAGAAAGGACCATTTTGCTAAAATATTATCTACATTCAGCAAGAACAAGTTTTATTTTTAAGTTCTTCACAGAATCGAAAGTACTGCCTCTGCTTTAAAAAAAAAAAAAATTAGGGGCACCAACAACTTGAGTTCTTGTCCAGAAAAAACTATAAACGTTCTGTTAGATTCTGAGAGGCTTTGGGATTCAGTTGTCCAGACATACTATCAAGTCAAACAAAATTGGGATTTACCAAAAAAGTAAAGCAGATGTGGTTATATAAATACTGGTCCAAATGGAGAGGATTAATTGGAATTTCATTGAGAAATGGGAGGAAATTTCCCTATGAATGAAAATGATGGGTGAGGGGTAAATGGGACCTTCTTCTTATGCTGTCTGGTACATGATAGGTACTCAATGAATATTTTCGAACAAATGAAAATGATCATTTATAGGGATAACGGCCAAGACTTTCAGAAAGCACTGGAGTGGGGCTGAGGGTGTCCCAACCCACAATTCTTGAGACGTGTGACCGATAAAAATGGCATTTAGCAAGAGTGATGAAAAACAATGCTCTGAGTGAATACATATTCTGGGTATGAGAGAGAGTTAGTACCTGGTGTGGATTATTCTCTGAATTCCACCCACTCCTGCCCTACCCAATGCATTCTCTACTTTTTTCTGCCCTGTTCTGTATTCTGAGTGGCTGACCTTGACCTCTGGCTTCCAGTTGGGTTTGGTCAGTGGACATTAGCAGGCTGGAGGAGAAGGAGATCAAGATACTTCTCTGCTCCTATTCCACTTCAGCACCCTGCTTCTCATAGAGGCTGCATCCATCCAAGACAATGGACGCCACCAGCTCCTTCCTCCATGGCTCTCCAGCCCTCTCTAGCAACAATGCTTCCTTTCCTTGTCACTTCAGGCCCAGGTATGGTCATGGATCCCCACTACTGCTAGTCTGTAGATGCCTCAGTTTCCCTTGGGAATTCCCTCTACACTGATCACTTCTCTGTAATTGGTCATTTCACAAAAGTCTCTTAATTTGAACCACCTGAGGTTTATTCTGTTTCCTGGTTGGACCCTGAGAAGTTCCGTATTTAAAGTATACATGAATTAACATTTTTTTTTTGAGATGGAGTTTCCCTCTTGTTGCCCAGGCTGGAATGCAATGGCATGATCTCGGCTCACCTCAACCTCCACCTCCCAGCTTCAAGGGATTCTCTTGCCTCAGCCTCTCAAGTAGCTGGGATTACAGGCATGCACCACCACGCCCAGCTATTTTTGTATTTTTAGTAGAGACAGGATTCTCTACGTTGGCCAGGCTGGTCTCAAACTCCTGACCTCAGGTGATCCGCCCAGCTTGGCCTCTTAAAGTGCTGAGATTACAGAAGTGAGCCACCACACCCAGCCTGAATGAACATTTTTTTAAATTGAAGAATGGCACCAAACCCATAAGCCAAGAAGGTTTCAAAACACCATTTCTTCTATCTATAATAAATTAAAAGGCATTTTAAGGTCTTGAGAAGTGTTGAAGCTGTAAATAGTGTTTGGAAGAGAAGAGTGAGCGTTTCAGTGGCTGCGCTTCTCGTTGTTTGGTTTCGGGGTAAAGAGAAATATCTTGTGATGTGATGTGAGGCTTGGTTAGGCCCATTGGGCTGGTTGTCTAGGAAAGAGGAAAGTGCAGGAGTGGGATTACATAGGCCTTTGGGGTGAGAGAATTTCTTAAAGGGAGAAATTTGGTAGTAACTAGGGAAAGAGGAAGATGAATCTGGCTTCTTTTCCCCCAGAGTTTCAGCAATAAAGGGAAAAGAAAAGAACAATCTTCAAGAAGAGTTGAAGGGGCAAACGCATGGCCGGAAGACGTTCCTGGAAAGAGGCTGAACATGGTCTACGCAGAGGATTCGCCAGAGCCTCTCATAGCTGCAGTGATGCTTGCCTCTCAGTCCCTCTCTCTTCTTTTATTCCTTTTCCCTTGGTGATACTGGCATCAGTACCATCTATCCCAGCCACCCGATGAATCCGGTCTCCCTATTCTAGCAATACTTTTCCTTATCCTTTTTTTTTAGACAGGATCACACTCTGTTACTCAGCCTAGAGTATAGTGGCACAATCAGAGCTCACTGCAACTATTAACTCCTAGGCTCAAGCAATCCTCCCTCCTCAGCCTCTCCAGCAGCTGGGACTACAGATGCACATCATCATACCTGGCTAATTTTTTAAAAATGTTTGTAGAGATGGGGTCTCCCTGTGTTGCCCAGGCTGGTCTTGAACTCCTGGGCTCAGGGCATCCTCCTACCTTAACCTCCTAAAGTGCTGGGATTATAAGTAGAGCCACTATGCCCAGCCTCCTTTTATTAGACTTGTAGATTTGAGTATTTTCCAGCATTTTGTTTCTAACCCAGCATGTCTAAGGTGATGGAGTGGTTGGTACAATCAGAGGCCTGGTATAAACCAAAAATAACCTGGAGTTAGTGAAGGCAGAAAGTCAGAAGTCTGTCCCCAAATGCAAGAGCTCCCTGAGTGTAGGGACCACATCTATCTTGTTCATTGTTGTTCTCCAGTGCAGGGCACATAATAGATGCTCAATAAATATTTACATAGTGCAGGATGGTTTCAGAAACCAACTGATAGCTTATTCAAAACATCTTTGGCCTGAGCAATGAACCTGAAGGTGAGGTGGGCAGACTCTAATGAAAAGCATATTTCCCTAAATTTAAGGGACATTGTGACTCCAGCATGATATAGTTACATCTTAACTTGAAACACTTCACCAAAAATTAGAGCCTCCACTGAGGAAGTTCGTTGGACCTACAGAGGCTCGGGTGTCCCCTCCTGCCCCTCTTCCCAGATGAAAGGGAGCCCATCTGGCACAGGCTGTAAACCAGATGTGCTACAGCAACCAGCATAAAGGTTTCCCTGTGCTCACAATTCCTGTCTAGGAAGTCAGAGAACTTTTGGGAAATGCAGAGAAATGGCCAAATTGGTTTGCCATGGAATGTACAAACCCAGCTGACCCTATGATTGGATTTCATCCCCTGACCACAAGAGTGCCAGGCAAGGGAAATGACTGAAGTTTTCCCCATCTAGGGCCCGTTAAGACAAACTGATTGACTTTAAACTTTCAGGTTTTAATTTGCCTTCTACCCACATGGCCCCCACGGGAAGGTGGAACTAGCCCTTCCTCCTAAAAACTGATTTAACTCTTTTTCACTTTGGTTTCTTTGAAGATGGTATTATATGATGGAATTTATTTTAAAGATACATATTATTTTTCTAATTGTAAAAAAGGTAACATATTTATTATAGGAAATTCTGGAAATCCTAATATTTAAATAACATTTTAAAAATCAACTCCTATCTTTCCATCCAGAGATAATTTGATAGTTGATATTTTGGTATACTTCCTACTTTTTATATGAATATACCTGGGTGTGGATGTGTATTTTAAAAATCAGGACCAACATTTTTCTAGCAAAAATTACCTAAAATGTATGAAATTACCTAAAATATTAGGTAAAATACAGGGAAAATTACCTAAAATATAAGAAATTACCTAAAATTTTCTAGCATACATTACCCTGTTATAGAAAACCCCATAGTCTCAGCCCAAAAGCTCCTTAAGCTGATAAACAACTTCAGCAAAATCTCAGGATACAAAATCGATGTGCAAAACTCACTAGCATTCCTATTGACCAACAATAGTCAAGCCAAGAGCCAAATCAAGAACACAATCCCATTCATAATTGCCACAAAAAGAATAAAATATTGGCCGGGCGAGGTGGCTCAGGCCTGTAATCCCAGCACTTTGCGAAGCCGAGGTGGGCTGATCACGAGGTTAGGAGTTGAAGACCAGCCTGGCCAATATGGTGAAACCCCTTCTCTACAAAAAAATTAGCTGAGCATGGTGGCACGCACCTGTAATCCCAGCTATTCAGGAGGTTGAAGCAGGAGAATCACTTGAACCCAGCAGGCAGAGGCTGCAGTGAAATGAGATGGTGCCACTGCACTCCAGCCTGGGCAACAGAGGGAGACTCTTTCTCAAAAAAAAAAATAAAGAATAAAATACCTAGGAATACAGCTAATCAGTGAGGCAAAAGAGCACTGCAAGGAGAAATACAAAACACTGCTCAAGTAAATTATTAGAAATGACACAAATAAATGAAAAAACATTCCATGCCCATGGATAGGAAGCATCAGTATTGTTAAAATGGCCATGCTGCTCAAAGCAATTTATAGATTCAATGCTATTCCTATTAAATTACCAGTGATATTCTTCACAGAATTAGAAAAAACTACTCTAAAATTTATGTGGAACCAAAAAGAGCCTGAATAGCCAAGACAATCTTAAGCAAAAAGAACAAAGCTGGAAGCATTATGCTACCTGACTTTAAACTATACTACAGGGCTACAGTAACTAAAATAGTATGGTACTAGTACAAAAACAGACACATAGACCAATGGAACAGAATAGAGAACCTACAAGTAAGGCCACAAACCTACAACTATCTGTTCTTTGACAAACCTGACAAAAACAAGCAAAGGACTCCCTATTCACTAAATGATGCTGAGAAAACTGGCCATAGGCAGAAGATTAAAACTGGACCCCTTCCTTAGACCATATACAAAGATTAACTCAAGATGGATTAAAGACTTAAATGTAAAGCCCAAAACTATAAAAACCCTGAAAGACAACCTAAGTAATACCATTCTGGATATAGAAACAAGTAAATATTTTATTACAAAGATGCCAAAAAAATTGCAACAAAAGCAAAAATTGACAATATCTAATTAAAGAGCTTCTGCACAGCAAAAGAAACTATCAGCAGAGTGAACAGATAACCTATAGAATGAGAGAAAAGTTTTGTAAACTGCATCTGACAAAGGTCTAATATCCAGCATCTATAAGGAATTTAAATTTACAAGAAAAAAACAACCATTCAAAAGCAGGCAAATGACATAGACACTTTTCAAAACAAGACATACATGCGGCCAAGAAGCATATAAAAAAAGCTCAACATCACTGATCATTAGAGAAATGCAAATCAAAACCACAAGGAGATACCATCTCATACCAGTCAGAATGGCTACTATTAAACAGTCAAAAAATAACAGATGCTGGTGAAGTTGTGGAGAAAAATGAATGCTTATACAATGTTGGTGGGAGTGTAAATTAGTTGCGCCATTGTGGAAGATAGTGTGGCAATTCCTCAAAGACCTAAAGACAGAAATACCATTTGACCCAGCAATCACATTACTGGGTATATACACAAAGGAATATAAATTGTTCTACCAAGAAGATGCATGCATATGTTTATTCCAGCTCTATTCACAACAGCAAAGACATGGAATCAACCTAAATGCCTATCAGTGATAGGCTGGATAAAGAAAATGTGGTACATATATGCCATGGAATACTATGCAGCCATAAAACAGAATGTAATAACGTCCTTTGCAGGGATGTGGATGGAACTAGAGGCCATTATCCTTAGCAAACCAAGACAGGAACAGAAAACCAGATACCACATGTTCTCACTTACAGTTGGGAACTGAATGATGAGAACACATGGACACACAGAGGGGAACAGCATACACTGGGGCCTCTCAGAGGGTTGGGGGTGGGAGGAGGGGGAGGATCAGAAAAAATAACTAGTGGGTACTAGACTTAATACCCAGGTGATGAAATAATCTGTACAAACCCCCATGACACAAGTTTACTTATATAACAAATCCACATGTGTACCCCTAAACCTAAAATAAAACTTTAAATGAAAATCAGGACCAAAATTTTTCTAGCATAAATTACCCTGTTATAAGTGAACGTTCTAGAAGAAACTTTCTCTACATCTCTGTCTGTATTTGCCCATGTTTTATTTCTAAAAGGGGAATAAATGAATCAACATTTTTGAGGCTCTTGATACATATTGTCAAATTGTCCTCCAGAAGATTGTACCAATTTTTGCTTTATCTGCTGGTTTTATTTTTTTTAATTTTTCTTTTTTCTTCTTTTTTTGAGACAGAGTTTCATTCTGTTGCCCAGGCTGGAGTGCAATGGCATGATCTCGGCTCACTGTAACTTCTGCCTCCCAGGTTTAAGGAATTCTCCTGCCTCAGCCTCCCAAGTAGCTGGGATTACAGGCACCCACCACCATGCCCAGCTAATTTTTTTTATTTTTAGTAGAGATGAGGTTTCACCATGTTGGCTAGGCTGGTCTTGAACTCCTGACCTCAGGTGATCCACCCAACTGGTCTCCTAAAGTGCTGGGATTATAGACGTGAGCCGCTGCTCCTGGCCTTTTTTTTTTTTTTTTTTTTTTTTTTTTGAGACGGTCTTACTCAGTCACCCAGACTGGAATGTAGTGGCACAATCTCTGTTCACTGCAACCTCCACCTCCCATGTTCAAGAGATTCTTGTGCCTCAGCCTCCCGAGTAGCTGGAATTACAGTTGTGCACCCCCACACCTGGCTAATTTTTGTATTTTTAGTAGAGATACGGTTTTACCATGTTGGCCAGGCTGGTCTTGAACTCCTGGCCTCAAGTGATCCTCCCACTTGGCCTCCAACTTTATTTTTGAAGGAAGTTTGCCTTCTCCCCCGACAGTGTTTTATGAGTTGAAATTCTAAGGCAAATTCTAGGGTAAATTCTAGGGCAACCTGTCTGTAACAGGTGATGGAGTCCTCCGTGCACTTACAGGTGCGTGTGAAGAGGTAGGTTAGGCGTGCTTTCCATTCAAAAACCTGTGAGTCCACCCATGAATCAAAGACTGCTCTCAGGAATCTTCAATCTCCAGCCCTCACATTCATTTAGGTATCCAAGGAGGGTTTTTTTTTGCGGGGAGGTGGGGCACTATTAACATGTATTTTATTTGTTATAAGCTCCAATATTTAAACTGAAAAAAATAAATATTCACTGAGGAAAAAGATTTGGTGTTTAGTCTGGCAGCAATAAAACACCCAGCTTGGAGTAGGCAGATGGGACTTCACACACCTCATGAAAAGTCACAGTAAAGGAGTTTTGGGTGTGTCCAGGTTAGGCAACAAATCCAAAGTTCTTAATAAGGTAAACATTTGGTAGCTTTTAGGACGCCGTAGTGTCTAATTTCCCTTTTGACATTTGGGGAATTTCCCACTGTGTGAATCTTGGAACAGTGTTTTCCCTTCTCCCAAACCCCAAATGTTGAATTTCCCAGGATCCTTTGCACTCCGGCAGGGACATGGGATCCAAACTGGCAAAAGCAGGGTGCTCACCTCAGACATAGAATTGGGAGCTGGCAACTCATGAAACAAGATAAAGGGAATTCTTTCTGCAGCCACAGCAGTAATAGCAACATCCAGTTTCCAAATGGCTGCAGTGGTGGTGGCAGCAGCAGCTCCCAGGGTCCAGGGCTAGTGGTACTGGTGAACAGTTCTGCCATGTGGATTTGGCTATAGTCCTCAGAGCATTTATTCTAAGGCTATTCCTGTCCTGTTTTCCAAGCTTGTCCCCTAACCTTCCCAGTGATTCTGTGAACTCCCAGATATTCTTTTGATAAACTTATTTCCTGCTTAAATCAATCAGTTTCTTGCAACCAAAAGCTCTGACTGATACATTAATGGCCTCTTCAGACTTAGTGTGGTCATCTATAAAATGCGATTAATGGTGCTACCTCCAAGTACGGAGAGGAGAACTATGAAAGAGCACACGAAGGCACCTAACCCTACTTCATGTATATAGTAGAAGCTCAATACAATATATAGTGGATTGTCATACTTCTTTTCCATTTTGGGCATCACAGTTTTCCTTGCCCATGGATATTAGGATGTGTTAGGGAGAAGAAAATCAAGCCATTTTACTTACAGTTGTAAATATCACCCTCATAATCTTGATTATGGCAGTTATTTATCGAGCGCCCTACTGCATGCTGGCACTGCACCTGGCAACATGTATACCCCATTTCTAATTCTTGTAACACTGCAAGGTACATATCCTTCCCACTTTTCAGATAAAGAATCTGACATTACAGATGGTTAACGATTTACCAAAGTTTTCACAATGAATTTAAGCCCAATGGAGCAGAAACTGTGCAAAAGGAATTGTGCAAAAGTTTAAGAGGCTTCTCAGAAAAACTAAAGAACTTGAAACGTGCCTATATTTAGACATCCAGACATAATCAGTTTAAGCATTTTGACCAAATCAGAACTATTAAACAGTTTGGTTGAGGTTTTAGACTAGAAATCTTGACCCAGAATCCTGTGACTTAAAGAGACCAAATAATTGCGTCTCTGTTTAGACCGTGGAATTTCAATGGGTGCAGATGATGTTTATCAGAATCATCTTGAGAATTCAAACCACACATACCTGTCCTCCCCTCCTCCCCAAAGAGAAGGGACTGAGTGGCAACTCCTGATACAAGAAAATCCTGAGACCAGACTTAGATACCCTGCAATTTGGGGAAACAGAAACAAATTTTTCTTTTCCTATGAAGACTCGTAGCCCAGCTTTATTATCTATCTCTAGGCGCTAGGAGAAAAAAAATTTCAAAGATCAAAAATAAAAGTACTCGTTTTACACAATGCCACTGGAATGACACTGCAATGATGGGAAATGTGAACTATGAGACGGAGGGCAGTTCCACATGCTCGCAGGCAGGCTCTTCTCAACGCGGGAACTCCAGAGCCCCAGGCATCTAGAACCCACCAGGCGCCTTCATCCACCCGGGGAAGGCCTGGGGCCGTTTGCATATCTTAAAAGCCAGTCTATACTTTGGCTCCTGGAATGAAAAACTACACCAAAAGAAATGCCTGATTTTTATTAACTAGCCTCAAAAGGAGTCTTTCACTAATTCTGGGGAAAGTATTATGCTTGAGTGCTATCCCACTTTGGCAAATGTGATCTGGAGGGGTTGGCTCTAAGGGGTTTTGCCCTGGGCAAGTGGTTGAGCACAAATACCCTGCTGACTCCAGGGACAATTTAAAGGCAAGGGAGGAGATTTCCTTGAATCGATATGGTGGAGCCAAAATAAATGGCTACTCCTGTTCTCTTGAGAAAACATTATTATGATTTTTATTTTTATTTTTATTTTTTTTCACAAAAGAGATCCCTGATGCAATTGACCAGGGAGAGTACTAGGAGGCCTGGTTCGGGATTCAAAGAGGTTGGGCCCAGTCCGGAAGCCTCTGAAGCCGGTTGCTCAGCCGCCATGTGGCCAGAGCAAGGGAAGGAGCGGAAGTGGCTTTGGATCCGCGCCAGCCTTGCAGCATGTGAACAGGCCTGGGTTTTGACAGATTAAAGATGACTCCGGCAGACAGGGCAGGAGTGGGTGGTATCAGGGCTTTTACCCAAAGCTCTCCGTCAACTGCGGCAAAGCGAAAACGCACATGGACAATCCTGGATCAGCAGCAAAGATTTTGGAAGGAAATGCTAGCGAAAAGCCAGAGCAGGAGACTGGAGCAATAAATCAGGCCGGGAGAAGTCTGAGTTGAAGGATGCTGCTGCCTGGCCTATCACTCCCCGGCCAGCGGAAGTACACGTGGGTCGCAGCCGGCGTTGACTCTAGCACCCTGCCAGCTTATTCTGGCTCCAAGAAAATGAGAACATCTTGGCTAAAGATGTTGGGGGTAGTGAGTGATTTTCAGTAAAAAAAAAAAATCTACTCGAAAGGAAACCAAAGGCCTGGGGCCTCTCACATGAGACAAAAGTGCTAACTACAGCATGGTGGCCGGGAGCTGAGGCTCACAGGAGAAGAAAAGCCGGTACAAAAGAGAAAAGCAGGGGGAAGAACCAGCCTCCATCTTTCAGGGATGTTTCCTTGGGTACCACACTGATGATTTTTAGAAAATTAATAGTAAAATGCCAATAAAAACTCCCCAGTAGCTATTATAAGGTGGTTAACAGCCCAGGATTGATTAATTGTTTTTTTTGAGACAGTCTGGCTCTGTCACCCAGGCTGGAGTGCAGTGGCTCAGTCTTGGCTCACTGCAACCTCCAACTCCCAACTTCAAGCAATTCTCCTGCCTCAGCCTCCTTAGTAGCTGGGCTACTGGTACCCAGCACCATGCCCAGCTAATTTTTATGTTTTTAGTAGAGACAGGGTTTTACCATGTTGGCCAGGCTGATCTCAAACTCCTGACCGCAAGTGATCTGCCTGCCCTGGCCTCCCAAAGTGCTGGGATTACAGGTGTGAGCCACCATGCCTGGCCCAAAAGCCCAGGATTTAGATTCAGACCTCTGAGCCTCAATTTCTTCATCCATATAGCAATGCAATAATTCCTGCTTCATAATGCAAGGATCGCCCAAAGCACAGGGCCCTGGTGTGACAGCTGAGATCATTTGCAACCATTTCAGAAACAAGTGATTCCAGAAATCATGGCAGTTCATGGGAAAGAGGACCCATTCTTCCAGATTTCTTTGTGAATGGCCAAGCAGAAAGCAGAGAACGATTAGCTAATTGTGTGTTGGTAAAAAATTGATCCACATTAAAGAGAGAGAGAATCCACTTTGTACTTCTCAGCCTCTGCCTCTTCTAATTTAACTCACCCTGGTGCCAGAGTGACCGTTATAAACCCAGATCTCTCTGACCGGGTCTTTCCTTTGTCCAGAATTTGCCCTGGTTCTTCACACTCTAAGGGAAAGGTCTGATACACTATGGCTCTAGCTAGCCTCCCATTCAAGTCCCTGCTCCCTGGGTTTTCATGCAGAGAGGAGCTGGCCCTCTCCCTCCACTGTGTCCACAACCAGAGGCTTTTGGAAATCACTGGAAACTCATGCTTGTCACTGCAGGAGTATTTGATGGGGAAGGGATGTAAACTGTATGCAGTGTGATTGGGGTATGGGCAGTCTATCATTCTCCTGGACCAAAATGCCAATAGCAGCCCTGCTGAAGAACCCTGGGCCCCTGTGAAATAGAGTTCATGCCTCTGGTCTTTGTTCCTGCTGTGTCTTCTGCCTAGAGTGTTCTTGCCTTCATTCCACTCCATCGAACTTGTTCTTCCTCAAAGGCCTAGTTCCAAACTGATCTCCCCTGGGAAGCCTTCTGAGAGAAAATCAATCCATCTACACCCCCAGCAGCGGAGCTAATGGTTCTTTCCTACATACTCCTCTGAACCAGCTGCCGTGGGGCCCCCATTCACACTGGATTCGTTGACACATCTGCCTCCCCCTTTCCAAGGGCTGAGAGTGGTCCTCCTTGTCTTTGCACCCTCAGAGCCTAGCACAGTGCTCAATACCTACTGAAAGGAGGAAGGAATGATAACCTCCAGCTGTTCTTCTCCATGAGCACATGTCAACAAAGTCTGCAGGACAGGAGCCTATCTTCTCCAGGAAACAGCACAGGAGTCTTGCAAAATGAACTGAAATCACATTGCTACCAGCATGCTAGTACTTCTTCATCGAGAGCTGGGTTGCTAAGACATCTGTTCTTCTCTTTGCTTTTTTTCTGTGAATTATTTTTTTTGGGTCATTAAAAGTTGTTTAATTTGGTTAATACTGGGTCATTAAAAGTTGTTTAATTTGGTTAATACCTTATTTATTTAATAATAGATTCTACCCTGGAAGCCAAGGTCAGGAACTAGGAGGCAGGGTTGCTATTTCTTTGATAGAGATCTCCTTGGCTCCAGTGATCTTAGTGCAGGCACACTCTAAGAAACAGACTCAAGTTGAACATTTGGATTCCTTGGGGAGGTGCTATCGTGGTGGAGACAGACATATAAATAGCTATATATGAAGCAGAAGGTTGTTAGTGCTAAACAGGGAGAAGCATGGTGCCAGAAGAGAAGTGCTAAATAACATGTGGTGAGTGAATAGAAACCAGCAATCAGTTTGAGAATAGAGGAGGCAGCAGAGACACAAGTCACTCAAATAATGATCATCTTTGCGTTAGCTTAGAAGCTGGCCCAACTGTGATTATGACATTTGATTACTGTCTGACATTAATTCCTCACTAGATTCATGTCCTTCCATCCATTCTGCACAATGCTACGAGGTAAATATTCTCAAAATATATTTCCTGCCTTCTCCCCAACACTTAACTTTCAATAACCCCCCATAATCTATAACCCAGACTCTTTAGCCTGGCATCTGAAGGTCTCCCCCAGCCCCTCACTGTGAACTGAGTCCTCCTCCCTGGCTTCTGCCACACCCCTGCACCAACCTTCCACTTCAGGCAAATTGGTCAACTGACTATCCCCCAAATATGAAGAGAGGCCCTGTCACCTTTATAAATATGGTCATGCTGTTTCTATTACCTAAAATGTCTTCTCCTTTCCCTCAACTCCTCCAAATCTTACCTTTTCAAGTTTCAATTTCTCCAATACACTCACTTGCTCAATTTCCCAAAGCCAAAGCCTCCCAAATGGTGCCATTTATTTTTTTCAGCCAGTTTCAAAGCTATAAATTGGCAACTCTTGCATCCAATCAGTTCTAATTTGGAGAACAGATCCCACCATCCAAACATAGTTACCTGGCACCACTGCCCTCAGCACCACCATGGGCAGGCTAATGCTCCTGAGAACGAAACAGAAGTTGAAAAGCACATAGCAAATTGAGCCTGATTTTTCCTCTTCCTATTCTTGTCACTGACACATCTCAAACTATCCTGAACTTAGTCAATTTAAAAAGAGCTTTGGCCAGGCGTGGTGGCTTATGCCTGTAATCCCAACAATTTGAGAGCCCAAGGTGGGCGGATAACCTGAGGTCGGGAGTTTGAGTATATAGCCTGACCAACATGGAGAAACTCCGTCTCTACTAAAAATACAAAATTTGCCAGGCATGGTGGTAGACATCTGTAATCCCAGCTACTTGAGAGGCTGAGGCAGGAGAATCGCTTGAACCTAGGAGGTGGAGGTTGTAGTGAGCTGAGATCATGCACTCTAGCCTAAGCAACAAGAGCGAAACTTTGTCTCAAAAATAAAATAAAGGAAAGCTTTATTCGTTTTTACAAAGCCCTGTTGGACAGGAACCCAGGTTAAAAACCTTGTCCTGTGATGACTGCAGGAGGGATACTGAGACCACCTGGCCAAGGATGTCACCCAGGACACCTGGGGCTTCTCAAGTCCATCCCCGAGCACGGAAGTACAGACCCAAGTAGTCTTCCTGGTGGCCTGAGGGTACCCATCAAGGTAGCCATTCCTGTCCTCACCATCCAAAGACACAGGTGAATCCTTCTCCCCTTAAGGTAAAGGAAGGCCTAACATCAGAGGAATTGGCTCCCAGACCATCCCTGCTACCTTCTAGACAGGTGTACCCAGTTAAGTCATTTAACCTCTGGGCCTCAGTTTTTTCAATCACAAACTATAGATCTAGCCCATACCTGGAAAGACTGTTTAAGGATTAGAGCTAATACATATATACATAAGAATATTGATACAAAGAAATTGATAGGTAACTGCTAGTTAGGGTTCCCTCTAGACAGCTGCTGGGAGTCCTAAAAACTAATGCAGAGTGAAATCCCACTGGCTACCTTTGTGGGTAGCCTCAGGCCACCAGGAAGACTGCTTGGGTCTGTGCTTCCATCCTCTGGGATGGATTTGAGAAGACCCAGGCTGTCCTGGGAGACAGGAAGGCACTGGGACACAGCACAAATCCATGGTGAGTGGGATGTTGGACATTTCTGCATTGAAATGCTGTCTCCTCTGCCAGTCTTCACTGTCCTCAAAACACACACACACACACACACACACACACACACACACACGACTCTACAGTCAGCCCTGCCTAAGCTGAATGGGACCTTCTTAGCCTGACTCCCTCAGAAGTCTTATTTCTGTCATTTTCCCATACATCTGCCTTATATTCTAGAGTCACTGCCATGTGCACTTTTGTCCCTTGAAAATCTATGTCCCCTTCTCACTGTCCTACAGCTATGACCAAAGGGTGCAGAGCAGATTTCAGCTTCCATTTCCATTCCCAGCTTTCCTCTCTTGATGTGTCCCCACAGAAGTCTCTCTCCATTCCCGCCCGACCCCCTCCTGACAGATACCCAGCCATCATTCCCCTGAAGTGGGTTCTCCATAAATGCTTTATGAGTGAACAAAAACTCCTGTCATTATTCACTATCTTACAAGCTCTTTAAAAGAATGCCACCAACTTCCCTCCTGTCCTGGCCTCATAAAGAGACACGCAGCGCCACTATACAGGGCAGGTCAACCAGAAACAGAGCCGTAAAATCTGGGCAGCCCAGTTCAGCCAGCCACAAAAGCAGTGAACCTTGTTTTTCCTTCCAGCCTCACAACCCCACCAGGAAGACAGACCACCTTTAACTAGGTCAACCAAATTTCACAGTCTTCACCCCACACTTTTCCCCTTTATCATCATGGTTCTCAGTTCTTTGTTGGAGGCATCAAATTTATTGTGATGATTTATATCTGGAAAAAAATGAAAAATCTCATCAATTCTTGACTGAAGAAGACCTTCCTATATGGAAAAACACACCATTCAGGACAATGGGATAGCCTTGGACCATCTCCGCTGGGGGATTTTGCTAAAAAGCATCCTAAGCTGGCTAGAGCTAAAATTTGGGCAACTTTGAGATAAAAGTCAGGACAGGATAAAACTGCTTTCGAAAAGCCAGTCTCATTTAACTCATGAAGAACCATCTGTCACAGGACTTGACCTTCTCACCCCGTCCCTTCCTCTCTGCTTCCACAAATGACCAAGCATAGCTTTCTTCTCATGACCCTGCAGACCAATCCCTTGGTAAACAAAGGGGGATAAATGGCTGCCATATAAAAACACCTTGCTTGGACTGACTCCACTTGTCCCAGATTGTCTGCTTCAAAGTTGTCCCTTTGCTTTAACATACTGCAACCTAAAATCCAGTGAGAAACACATTTCTTTGTAAGAATCAAAGAATAATAAGTCGATGCAATATGAAATCTCATTCCACGGTATTGAGAATTTCACTGGGTTCAAGCTGAAAGGCATCCTAACCCAAGGAGGCTTGTTATCTTGTTTGCTTTAGCCCCAAACCTAAAGCTGCAAACACAAGGCTTGCAACATGAGGGGCTCTTGAACTGAATTTGAGTGTGTATGTATTTATTAACAGATAAGTGAAAAAGCAGCATTATTCTCATTCCTGTGAAACTTTCACTCCACCTACACTTGTGTAACTAGGTCAAATCAAGCCTGAGTTATATGAGAACGTGGATTCTAACTTTAACAAATACATAAAGTCATGACCCTTTTGTTTTGATATGCTGCCTGGTCCAGACAGGCAGAAAAGCCACCACTAAAACCAAGAGGTATACAAGACTTCACAATTTATTAAGAAGATTAGTTGGCTTTAGTTTGTCCACTAATGATTAGTCACTGAATGTGCATTCCCTTGGAAGCCTCAGAGGTCAGGTAACTCAAGGAACAGTTTGGTTTAATTTTGTTTCCCTCTTTCTTTTTGATACGTCACTGTGCTCTGGAAATTAAGGGCTGTTTTACCTACAACCGTTCCTAACTATATTATATACAACGTGACAAGCCCACCTTAAATATTGTATGTTTATTCACTTTCCACTATATTTGTAGAACGGCCTGCTGTGAAATTACAAAGTTCATGGTTCAGCTGAACTTTTGAACTCAAGTGAGGATTTGACACAGCAAAACAATCTAAATGAACCCAACTCGAAGTTTTCATAGTCGAAACTGCTTTTCAGCCTATTGTCTGGGGTAATTGGGTAGGAAAGTTCTTTATTGATGTTGTAAAAACTACCAGTTTAATAACAGGCAGAGGGAGTGGAGAGGAGATGAGTGGATGTACCTTGGAGCGTCTAAAATCACGCTTCTTTGCGAGTTCACTGAACTCTCCCTGACCCCGTGAGGAAGGTCTCCCCAGGACAACCCACCAACTCTAAAATGGCTGCAGCCTGCTAGCTGTCAATACCTCAGTGCAGAATGACCTCTCAAATGCCATACAAAATAAGAATATTCACTTAAAAAATAAGTAGCTACCACGATGCATTGAATGACTACCAAGTACCAGTACCAGACACACGCTTCTTCATTCAATCTTCACAAAAGCGATGCCAGGCTAGGATTACCAGCTCCATTTTACAGATGAGAAAACTGAGACCAGAGACATTAAGCAATTTGCCCAAGATCACACAGCTGATATCTGTGCCTCCATTTCCTCATCTGCAAAACAGATGTTGGACTAAGTGATCTCAGAGTTGAGGTTTTAAGTGCTGGCTTACATGAATGCAGCAGTCAGAAAGGGAATGTTCCATGTGGAAGATAGAAGAATTTTTTTTTTTTTTGAGATGGCGTTTTGCTCTTGTTGCCCAAGCTGGAGTGCAATGGTGAGATCTCGGCTCATCACAACCTCCATCTCCCAGGTTCAAGCAATTCTCCTGCCTCAGCCTCTGGAGTAGCTGGAATTACAGACATGTGCCACCATACCCTGCTAATTTTTGTATTTTTAATAGAGATGGGGTTTCTCCATGTTGGCCAGGCTGGTCTTGAACTCCTGACCTCAGGTGATCCACCTGCCTTGGCCTCCCAAAGTGCTGGGATTACAAGTGTAAGCCGCTTCTCGTGGCCTAGAAGAGCTTTCATTCACAGTAATCCCAACACAACCTATGAAGTAAGTTGAGGTAGGATAACCTCAACTTTATGGAAGAAATTGAGTTTAGGTGGGTTAGTTGACTTGCCCAAGGTCACGCAGCTGGCAGGAGCAAACTTAGGATAAAATCCCAGATTCTAAAGCTTATCCTCTTTCCATCTCTTGACTATAATGTCAACGTGATGTCCTTTGGGTCTCAACCTCCACATTAAAAATTTTGATTGAGTTTGAGAGTGAAGGGTGGGAGGCTAAGGGTTGGGAGGAAGGTTTGCCTGGAATAAATATCAGAGTTATTACTTCAAAGTTTTTACTCTAATTTAAACAGAAATTTCACACTTCTTGGATTTGGGAGCAACTGTGCCTGAAAACTCTCCTAGAGTGTGGTGCTAACCCCTGCTATCCCTGCTCACACTGCCTTTAGAGTGACTGCTCTTGAGAAAGCCAATGAAGAAAACCTGCTGGACATTAATAATTGAGAAAAAAACACATAAAATGCTTAGTCTAGTTATTTAGTAAATGCTTAACAAAGCTACCTAGTACTACATTTTGGTTATTCCTACTTAGAAAATAAGAACACAAGGTCCTCCCACTCTATACTCTGGCCATTACCAATGTCCAACAGGACTTCTCCCTTATATTTTATATATGCCTAATATATAGCAATATGTAGATATTGGTTTGTTGGTTTTCTTGGGTTCTTTTGTTTTTTTGTTTTTTGTTTTTTGAGACAGAGTCTTGCTCTATTGCTAAGCTGGAGTGCAGTGGCATGATCTCGGCTCACTGCAACCTCCGCCTGCCTCAGCCTCCTGAGTAGCTGGGATTACAGGCACGTACCACCATGCCCGGCTAATTTTTGTATTTTTAGTAGAGACAGGGTTTCACCATGTTGGCCAGGATGGTCTTGATCTCTTGACCTCATGATCCGCCCACCTCCACCTCCCAAAGTGCTGAGATTACAGGCATGAACCACTGTGCCTGGCCAGGATTTTTAAAATTTGATGATTTCCTTTTAATTGGACACTTTCTCTGTTTACATTTAGCTTAATTACTAGTTTATGTGAGTTTAAAGCTGCCATCTTATAATTTGCATTCTGAATTGTTCTACCTGATTTATATTCCTTTGGTCTTCTTTCAGATTAATAAAATATTGTTTTATTATTCCACCAACGCCACCATTAGTTTGGAGATATGTACACTATATTAATTTTTAGGGGCTCTCCTAGTGCATTAGTCTGTTCAGGCTGCTATAACAAAATATCATAAACTGGGTAGCTTATACGCAAACCTACTTCTTACTGTTCTGGAAGCTAGACCAAGTGCTAGTGGATTTGATGACTGGTGAGGGCCTGCCTTTTGGCTCATGGATGGTATCTCCTCACATGTCTTCATGTGGTGGAAGGGATAAGGGGTCACTCTCAGGTCACCTTCATAAGGCCACTACTCCCATTCATGACGGCTCCATCTTCATGATCTGATCACCTTCCAAAGGCCTCACCTCCTAATACTATCGCACTGGTGATTAGGTGTCAACATGAATTTTGTGGGGACACTAACATTCAGACCATAACACCTAGAGATTGTAACACTTCCTTGATTTCTCAGGTTCTAGTGTTATTTGATACTTTTACCCATTTCCTATTAATCTCTCCTCCATAACGTTATACCATGATTTTGTATTTTAATCCTATATTTTGTGCCTCCCTAGATATTACAATTGTTTTATATGAGTAATGCACATTTAGATTTACCACATATTTGCCTTTTCTCTAACTTCTTGAATCTCTGACCTTCCATGTGGACTATTTTTCTTCTGTCTGAAGAACACTCTTTTATACTTCCTTCCATGTAATCTGCTGATGATACATTTTCTTAACTTTGGTTATCATTCTTAAATGATATGTTCCTGGCTTTAGAATAGTAGGTTGGCAGTTATTTTTCTTCACTACATTAAATATATAATCCCATTGTTTTCTCCCTGCCATTGTTTCTGTTTTGAAGGCATTCATTATATCTTTTGAGAAGTTTAGTGTTAGTTTAACTGTTGCTTTCTCTCTGTTTTTTGTTTTCTGTTTTTGTTTTTCGTTTTGTTGTGTTTTGTTTTCTTTGAGACAGGGTCTCACTCTGTCACCCAGGATAGAGTGCAGTTGGCATGATCACGGCTTATCATAGCCTCAACCTCCCAGGCTCAGGTGATCCTCCCACCTCAGCCTCCTGAGTAGCTGGGACTATAGGGGCCTGCCATCACGCCTGGCTGATTTTTGTATTTTTTTTGTAGAGATGGGGTTTTACCATGTTGCCCAGGCTGGTCTTGAACTCCTGGGCTCAAGTGAACATCTGACCTCAGCCTTTCAAAGTGCTAGGATTACAGGTATGAGCCACTGACCCCAGCCTCTCTAGCCATTCTTAAGATTTTGTTTTGTGCTATGGTTTGAATGTGTCCCCCAAAGTTTATGTGTTGGAAATTTAGTAACCCATGCAATAGTGTTGAGAGGTGGGACCTTTAAGAGATGATTAGGTCATGAAGACAATGAATGGATGAATGTCATTATCATAAGAGTGGTTTGTTGTAAAAGTGAGAGCAAAGTGCTTTCTTGTTCTCTTGCACTCTCTTGTCTTTCTGCTTTCCACCGTAGGATGACACAGCACAAAAGTCCTGTGGGCTATTCAGTCTCGGACTTCCCGGCCTCCCCGGCCTCCAAAACTGTAAGAAATAAATCTCTTTTCTTCATAAATTACCCACTTTCAGGTATTCTGTTACAGTAGCACAAAACTGACTAGGATATCTGGTCTTTGGTTTTTAGCAGTTTTACTGTGAAGAATCCGGGCGAGTTTCTTTATATTTACCTGTTTGGGGCTAAATCTGTGACTTGCTGATTTTATCAGTTTAGGAAGATTCTCAGCCTTCAACTCCAAATAACTACTTCTGTCTCATCTCCCCTTACTCTACTTCTGGGATTCCACATACATGTATGTTAGACCTTCTCATCCTTTGTGTCTCCTACCCTCTCTTCTGTATTTTCTATCCTTTCTGAATTTTTTATGTTTCATTTCAGATAGTTTTCAGTGATATATCTTTTACTTTACTACTTTTCCCTTCAACAGTATCTCTTCTTTTATAAAACCCATTAATAGTATTAATAATTTGGGTAACTGTATTTTTCAGTTCTAAGTTTTCTATTTGATTATTTTTCAAATCTACTAAGTCTTTTATTATGGTTTTCAGATCTCTGCCAAAATTCTCAATCTTGTCCTTTTTGCTTTGAACACTAAGCCTATGCTTAATGTTATGGACCAACCATAAGTGCCAGAATTACCTTTCTAGATTTCCTTCTTTTCTTGGATCTTGTACTGGTAGTTCTTCATGATCTCTATGCCTTTCTAATGTTCAAAGCATAGTTAATTTAAAGTCTGTGCTCGTAATTTCAATATCTAGAGTCTATATGGGACTGTTCTATTATCTGTTGTTTCTTCTGATTCATTTTGTGTTGTCTTGTCTCCATTTGTATCTGGTTTTTTGTGTGTGTTTGTTTGTTTGTTTTTTGAGACAGAGTTTTGTTCTTGTTGCCCAAGCTGGAGTACAATGGCACGATCTCAGCTCACCGCAACCTCCGCCTCCCAAGTTCAAGCAATTCTCCTGCCTCAACCTCCCTAGTAGCTGGGGTTACAGGCATGCACCACCACACCCAGCTAATTTTGTATTTTTAGTAGAGACAGGGTTTCTCTATGTTGGTCAGGCTGGTCTTGAACTCCTGACCTCAGGTGATCTGCCCGCCTTGGCCTCCCAAAGTGCTGGGATTACGGGAGTGAGCCACCACACCCTGCATGTCTGGTTATTTTTTATTGTGTGTCACATGTTGTGTTTATAGAACTATTTGTAAAATTATTTTAAGGTATAGGGTATTATCTTCCTCTAGAGAGGGTTCATATTTGCTTATTCCAGGTGCTTAGGGGCACTACAATCTAGGCTTACTCTAATCCAATTTCTTGAACTGATACCATTCAAAGCTGGGCAGAGAAAGCCTAAAATTCACCTTTACACCTAAGGTGTAGCCCCTCAAAATCTTCACCCAAAGAGACAGTAGTGGGAGGGATTAATCTATCACTTTTTCAGGTCTTACATTTCAACTTTTGTTCCCTTACCCCCAAAAGACTGTCAAAAGAAGAGATCATTCTCTCAATCACCTCTTCCAGATTCCACAAACACCCTATGTGCCAGAATTACCTTTCTGGATTTCCTTCTTTTCTTGGATCTTGTACCAGTATTTCTTCATGATCTCTATGCCTTTCTAACATCTACAAACAGATTTTTTTTTAAATATTTTTTTTTAGCTTTTCTACTTATCCTCACCAGTAGGGTTGGTCCAAATTACCTATGCTATAATTATTAACAGTAAAAGTTTTCAAAAAATTTATTTATTTCAAAAAACATTTTTAATGTTCTTTACATTGAGACTGTTCTAGATTGTTTTACATTAAAATCCTTTTTATTTTATAAAGTGATGATCAGAGTGAATTAAAGTTTTGTGTTTTGTTTTTTATCTTATTTGAACAAAAATAATGTCAATCGAATAGCATTTCCCAAAATTTCTTTGACATGTTAATGAGTCATAAAATTTATAAATTCAGGAACACCTACATTATTAGAATAAACCTACAGAGTGGG
This sequence comes from Cacajao melanocephalus, assembly GCA_963573385.1. NCBI lineage: Eukaryota > Metazoa > Chordata > Mammalia > Primates > Pitheciidae > Cacajao > Cacajao melanocephalus. Next base: position 22,824 of record CAUYLG010036032.1, read on the forward strand.
TACTATTATTATTCTCACTTTACAGATGAGGAGACTGCTTTATAGAAGTTTCATAATATAATTTCTGGCTAGGCGTGGTGGCTCATGCCTGTAACCCCAGCACTTTGGGAGGTTGAGGCAGGTGGATCACCTGAGGTCAGGAGTTTGAGACCAGCCTGGCCAACATGATGAAACCCTCTCTCTATTAAAAATTCAAAAATTGGCTGGGCATGGTGGCTCACATCTGTAATCCTAGCACTTTGGGAGGCCAAGGCAATTACCTGAGTTCAGGAGTTCAAGACTAGCCCTGCCAAAATGGTGAAACCCCATTTCTACTAAAGATACAAAAATTAGCCACACATGGTGGCACATGCCTATAATCCCAGCTACTCAGCTGGGAAGGAGAATCACTTGAACCCAGGAGGTGGATGTTGCAATGAGCTGAGATTGCACCACTGCACTCCAGCCTGTGCAACAGGAGTGAAACTCCGTCTCAAAAAAAAAAAAAATTAGCGGGCATGGTGCTGTGCACCTGTAATATCAGCTGCTCAGGAAGCTGAGGCATGAGAATCACTTGAACCTGGGAGGTGGAGGTTGTAGTGAGCCGAGATTGTGCCACTGCACTCCAGCCTGGGTGACAGAGTGAGACTTCATCTCAAAAAAAAAAAAACTTTCATAAAATAACTTTCTTAGGATTATGCAAGCAAGGGCTAAGTCAAATTTTAAACCCAGGCTTTATCTTCCTTTGGCAATTGGGGGTTAATTTTTTAAGTTTTAAATTTTGATTAAATATACACGATATGGTTTGGCTCTGTGTCTCCACCCAAATCTCATGTCAAATTGCAATCCCGATGTGTGAGAGGAGGGGCATGGGCTGAGGTGATTGAATCATGAGTCCAGACTTGCTGTCTGCTGTCTTGCTGTTCTTGTAATAGTGAGTGAGTTCTCATGAGATCTGATGGTTTAAAAGTGTGTGACCCTTCCCCCTTCACTCTCTCTTTCTCTCCTGTCACCATGAGAAGACATGCCTTGCTTCCCCCTTTGCCTTTCACCATTGCTGTAAGTTTCCTGAGGCTTCCCCAGCCATGTGGAACTGTGAGTCAATTAAACCTATTTTCTTCATAATTACCCAGTCTTAGGTAGTTCTTCATAGCAGTGTGAAAATGGACTAACACAATACATAAAATTTACCATTTTTTACCATTTAGAAAGATATAGTTCTGTGGTATTAAGTACATTCACACTGTTACGCAATTATCATCCCATCCCTCTCTAGAAGTTTTCCCTCTTCCCCAACTGAAACTCTATACCAATGAAACACTAATTCCCTATTTTCACCTCCCTCCAACCCATGGTAACCATCAGTCATCTTTCTGTCTCTATGAATTTGACTTCTCTAATTACCTCACATTTTATTGTGGTATATTTTATCTCTTGTTTATCCATGCATCAGTTGATGGACACTTGGGTTGCTTCCACCTTAACTTTTTTATTTGCAACTTATTTTATTTGCAAATTATAGTAGGTTATTTGTAAATTATATGTGAAATCATATATTTGTCCTTTTGTGACTGGCTTCTTTAACCTAGCATAATGTCTTCAAGGTTCATCTGTGTAGCATGTGTCAAAATTTTCTTCCTTTTTATTTTAGATGGAGTCTCACTCTGTCACCTAGGCTGGAGTGCAGTGGCTCGATCTCGGCTCACTGCAGCCTCCGCCTCCTGGGTTCAAGTGATTCTTCTGCCTCAGCCTCCTGAGTAGCTGGGATTACAGGCTCCCACCACCACGCCCAGCTAATTTTTGTATTTTTAATAGACTGGGGTTTCACCATGTTGTCCTGGCTGGTCTTGAATTCCTGACCTTAGGTGATCCACCCACCTCAGTCTCCCAAAGTGCTGGAATTACAGACATGAGCCACTGTGCCCAGCCTTTCCTTCCTTTTTAAGGCTGGATCATATTTTATTGTTGTATATTTCATCTCTTGTTTATCCATGCATCAGTTGATGGACATTTGGGTTGCTTCCACCTTAACTTTTTTATCTGCAACTTATTTTATTTGCAAAGTGTAGTATGTTCATTCAACTATTCATTTATTCATTCATTCAACAAATATGTATTCTTTCCTATTATAAGCTCAGGGGTTTATAGCTATGACAAGATAAACAAGGTTCTTACTCTCACACAGATTTTATACTGGTGAGAGAAGCAGATGATAGACAAGCAAGTGTATAAATTATCAAAAATCATGCAGTATGATAAGTGATATGCATAGAATTAAAATAGAATGACGTTACAGTTAACAAGTTGGAGGCTACTTTCGACAGGGCGCTCAGGGAAGACAGCTCTGAAAAGATAACTTGTGAGCAAAAATTTGAATGTAAGAAAGGAGCCAACACCAGGCAAGGTGGCTCATGCCTGGAGTCCACACTACTCAGAAAGCGGAAGTGGGAGGACTGCTTGAGGCCAGGAGTTTCAAACCAGCCTGGACAACACAGTGAGACCCTGTCTCTAAAAACAATCAAAATAAAAAAAATAAGCTGAACATGGTGGCACATGCCTTGTAGTTCTAACCACTCTGGAGGCTAAGGCATGCCTGGGTCCTGGTGGGTGAGAGGGAGAAAGGGGATCAGGTAGGAATGGTAGGCAATGCTTATTAAGATAGGATAGGAGGTTTTGATTTTTTCTTAGTAGTAGTAATTTTTCATAGTAGTATGATATATAGATGCCCCACGCAGATCTTTTCAGCATTCACATCTAAACACCGAAGTGTGCTTACTGCAAACACCTGTGCCTGTCTGCCTGAGGACTGCATGCAAAGCAAGCCAGAATTTCTGGCATCAATGAACCTGGAAGCTGCTCTCTGGTAAGGCATTGGTGGATAAATACCACCAGCACTTCTGGATTAATACAGGGAGTTGGTGGATAAATACTCTACCCTGTATCTTGGTTGGGATAACTCAGAGGCATAGCCTTGCTCTCTCTCAGAGTTCTTTGGCAGGGCTGAGCTCCAGTTCTAACTTGTAACTTAACACATCTTATTTTGGCTTCCAGGTTTCACATCTCCACTCCCTTGCAGGTGTTTCCTGGGATCACCACCCAGATAAAGTATTTGCCTTAAAAACCCTTATATTGGAGCCTGGTTCTGAGGGAATTCAAAGCAGAAAGATAGGAGCCATTAGAGAAATAATTGTACTTTTAAATAATCACTTGGAAGTTCTGTCTGTCTCTATCTAATTCTGTCTCTTCCTATTAATAATTATAGACATTGGACAACATAAAATAACAGTTCGAAGTCACTAGAGAGCAATAAAAACCCAGCAGAAACTGGAGGAGACGACACTTAAAGAATGGAACTGAAATGGATGAAATCTACTTTTATATAAAGTTTCACCCGAGGGTATTCCTCAGTCTGAGTGGTGCAGAACAGATGGGGCTCAAGCACAAAATATCAGTTTTATCAGGCTGAAGAGTCAGAGTTTGGAATTCAGGGATGTCACAGCAGCTGAAAATTGAAGGGAGAAATTCCCAAAACAGTGAGTCACAGAAGGGGAGCATCAGATTTTCCATATAAATTCTCTTCAAATCCTTGACTAACCCCTGAGCTGTGCATGCATGGGAAAGACTACAAGAAGCCCAGTGGAAAGCAACAACTCAGAGACTGAAAAAAAATCAGTGCTGGGGATCTGGAGTTTGAAGTTCAAGTCCCAACGAGTCACAGACAGTTGGTAAACTCTTCAAGCCTTCCAGTGAAATCCAGAAAAGCCATACTTAGGAGGAACTTCAATCCTTAGGAGTAAGGATCACAGCACAGTGTAAAGGCTATGTTCTAGACCTATGGGCAAAGTCCAGATAAACTAACTCTAACAAACCATATGCCGTGCCTTCACAGGGTGATTTGCCTGCTGGAACTACGTTCAATCAATACTCCTTAAAGAAAGAAAACAGAACCCAGCAGCCATATGCAGAAGATTAAAACTGGACCCCTTCCTTATACCATATACAAAAATTAACTCGAGGTGAATTAAAGACTTAAATGTAAAACCCAAAATATTAAAACCCTGGAAAATAACCTAGGCAATACCATTTAGGACATAGTCATGGGCAAAGATTTCATGACATAGACACCAAAAGCAATTGCAACAAAAGGAAAAATAGGCAAATAGTATCTCATGAAACTGAAGAGCTTCTGTACAGCAAAACAAACTATCATCCAAATGAACAGACAACCTACAGAATGGGACAAAATTTTTGCAAATTATGCATCTGACAAAAGTCTAATATCCAACATCTATAAGAAGCCTAAACAAATTTGCAAGAAAAAAGCAAACAACCCCATTAAAAAATGGGCAAAGGACATGCACAGTTTTCAAAAGAAAACATACATGTGACCAACAAGCATATGAAAAGCTCTCATCACTGATCATTAGAGAAATGCAAATCAAAACCACAATGAGACAACCATCTCACACCAGTCAGAATGATTGATCATTAAAAAGCCAAAAAATAACAGATGCTGTTGAGGTTATGGAGAAAAACAAAGGCTTATACACTGCTGATGGGAGTGTAAATTAGTTACACCATTGTGGAAGACAGTGTGGTAATTCCTCAAAGACCTAAAGGCAGAAATATCATTCAACCCAGCAATCCCATTACTGAGTATATACCCCCAAAAATATAAATTGCTCCACCAAAAAAGCACATGCATGCATATGTTTATTGCAGCTCTATTCACAATAGCAAAGACATGAAATCAACCTAAATGCCCATCGATGATAGACTAGATAAAGAAAATGTGGTACATATATACCATGGAATACTAAGCAGCCATAAAAAGGAATGAGATCATGTCCTTTGCAGGGACATGGATGGAGCTAGAGGCCATTAGCCTCTAGCTAACATAGGAACAGAAAACCAAATACCACATCTTCTCGCTTATAGGTGGGAGCTAAGTGATGAGAACACATGAACACATAGAGGGGAACAACACGCACTGAGGCCTCTCAGAGGGTGGAGGGTGGGAGGAAGGAGAGGATCAGGAAAAACAACTAATGGGTACCAGGATTAATACCTGGGTGATGAAATAATCCATACAACCAACTGCCATGACACAAGTTTACCTGTGTAACAAACCGGCACATGTATCCCTGAACTTAAAAGTCAAAAAAACAGGCTGGGTATGGTGGCTCACGCTTGTAATCCCAGCACTTTGGGAGGCTGAGGCAGGAAGATCATGAGGTCAGGAATTCGAGACCAGCCTGTTCAATATGGTGAAACCCCATTTATACTAAAAAATACAAAAATTAGCCAGACATGGTGGCGCACGCCTGTAGTCCCAGCTACTTGGGAGGCTAAGGCAGGAGAATCACTTGAACCCAGGGGGCAGAGGTTGCAGTGAGCCAAGATCATGCCACTGCACTCAAGCCTGGGCAACAGATTGAGAAATAAAAAAGACAAAACAGAACCCAGAATATCTATGATATACCACTGTCAAGGAAAAATTACTAGATGTATGAAAATGCAGAAAAATGTAATTCAGACATGAAAAGAAATAAAACCTATCAATGGAAACAGATTCAAAGGTGACCAAAGGTTTAATTAGTAGATAAAAACCATAAAGTAACTCTGATAAATATGTTACAGAATTTTATAGGAAAAGGGGAATATAATGGGTGAAGAAATGGGAAATTTCAGGAAAGACATGGAAACTCTAAAAAAAGAATCAAATGAAACTCCCAAATCTGAAAAATAAAGTATTTGACACAAAAAATTTATTTAAGATTCACAGCAAATTTGGCAATGCAATAAAAAGATTTGTGAACTTGATAGGTTAATAGAAATTAAACAAGGCTGGATGTGGTAATCCCTATAATCTCACGCCTGTAATGCCAGCACTTTGGGAGGCCAAGATGGGCAGATTGCTTGAGCCCAGGAGTTTGAGACCAGCCTGGGCAACATGGTAAAACCCCGTCTCTACCAAAAAAAATACAAAAATTAGCTGGGCCTGGTGGTGTGTGCCTGTAGTTCCAGCTACTTGGGAGGCTGAGGTGGGAGGATGACTTGAGCCCAGGATGCAAAGGTTGCAGTGAGCCAGGATCGTGCCACTGAACTCCAGCCTGGGTGACAGAGCCAGACCCTGTCTTAAAAAAATAAAAGGGAAAAAAAATTAAACAAAACTAGCCTAACATACAGGTAATTGGAATCCCAAAAAGTAAGGGAAGAGAAAGACTGGGTAGAAAAAATACATAAACTTGAAGTAATATTGGCCCCAGTTTTTTTTTCCTTTGATTAAAAGCATCAACCCACACACCTAAGACACCAAGGGAACTTCACTTCAGGCTGAACAAAATCAAGAAAAACCACAATTTGTGATTAAGATGAAGATGCATATTATAGTCCCTAGAACAACCATTAAAACAATGAAACCAAAAAAAGCTAAAAATTCAATATAAGAAACAGAAGGAAATACTGTTTGTTTTTTAAGTTAGCCCCCAAAAGGCAGAAAACTAGGAACAGAGAAGCAAAGAACAGAGGTGACAAATAGAAAACAAATAGCAAGATTATAGACTTGAGCCTAAGCATATCAACAATTATATTAACTATAAGTAGACTAAACACTCCAATTAAAAGTTAGATATTATCAGATCCAACTATGTGCTATTTATAAGAAATACACATTAAACACAAATTGAAAGAAATAGTTATTGTACAAACACTAAGCATGTTAATATCAGATAAAGAATACTTCAAGACCTTTGAAGTGGATTACCAAAGAGAATCACTTGAAATAAAGAGGGACATTTAACAATAATTAGTGAAGAACATATATCAATTTTAACTGCATATACACCTAGTAATGTGGCCTCAAAATACACAATGCAAAAATGGACAGAATTAAAGGGAGAAATAGATAAATCCACAATTATGTTTGGAAATTATAACACTTCCTTTCTCAGTAATTGTCAGAACAAGATGTCAGTAACGGTATAGATTGAAACGACATTATTAAACAACTTGGTCCAACTGACATTTATAGAACACTGAACAACTGCCGAATATAAATTACTTTCAAGTACACATGGAACATTCACCAAGACAGGCCAAATGCTATGACCCAAACTTTAAATTGAATATCGGACATTTTCTGTTCTTAAAAAGTCTCCTACCCTTCCCTATTGCTTCTCCTAATTGCACTGCAATTGCCACCTCCTCTTTTCTCCAACCTCTTTTCTTTCTTTTCCTTTATGATGATAATCAATTTCGTTGTCATATTTGTTTCCTTGAACTTTGCTAACCCATGCTCTCATTATCTCATCTTCTGCCTCAAGAGGCATATTGAGTTATTTTCTTGAACAAAAACGGTTTCCTCCCTGAGGGAAATTTTTGTTCCCTGTGGTTAAAAAAGAAAGCTGTCCCCAACTTTCAACTAAACTTAATGTTTTTTGTGGAGAGGGCAGGAACAGGGTCTCACTCTGTCACCCGGGCTGGAGTGCACAATCATGATTCACTGCAGCCTCAAACTCCTGGGCTCAGGCGATCCTCCCATCTCAGCCTCCCCAGTATCTGGGACTACAGGCGAACACCACCACACCCAGCTAATTTTTGTATTTTTTTGTAGAGACAGGGTCTTGCTATGTTGCTCAGGCTAGCCTCAAACTCCTGGTCTCAAGCAATCCTCCCCACCTCAGCCTCCCAAAGCACTGGGATTGTAGACGTGAACCGCCACACCCAGCCTAAACTTAATTTTATGGGCAGATTATTTCCTCATGGCAAGAGTTCTGGCCAAAAGATGCCTCTTTGGAGGACTCCATGGTGATTTGAGGTTCTCTTACTCTCTTTGCCCACCTTTGGGTGTTCACCATAGCTTAGCTGGGAGGAAACACTCCCAGACTCACCAGAGTACACTCAGCTCATAATTTGCTTTCTCCCATTCCTGCCTTGAAAGCAATTGCCTTATTTCAGCCATGGCTGAGTTTCCCTGTGGCCGTCATCCATGCTATGACGATGTGCTTCCCCAGGAGAGGGAAGTGGCTGATTCCCAGGAACCAGCAGTAGCAGACAGGCTTGGCTCATAGAACAGACAGCGTGGCTCCTCCTAGGCGGAGTGGGAAGCAGAGAGGCCAAGCCACAAACAGGAGCGCCTCAACAGACACTGGGTACACACAATAGCAAAGGCCAGGCCTCCCACATTCACACTGCGTGTGGGGGCCTCCTCACACAGACAGGGCAGCCTCCTCACACAGACAGGGCAGCCCACGTGGGGAGCAGAGCCACCAGCAGGAGCCTCTCCGTGTAAGATGTAGCCTAAGAACTGTAACCCACCCACTCGAGGAAGCTCCAGTTGCCAAAGGAACAGCCTTTGCTAAGGGAACAACATGCCAATCATGCAAAGACAAGAGACTTCAATATGTTTTCCTCCCTCGGAAAAGTCAAATTTTTAAAATATAGGCTAAGAAGCATGGTAACTCCTATGTAATTTCCACGTATTTTGCTAAATGGTTTGTACGTATATCATTTCTAATTCTTACAATAATCTCGCATGTGAGGTGTCATTATCTTCATATTATAGACAAGGAGATTGAGGACTTGGGAAATTAAGAAAGTCACCCCAAGAACACAGTTAAGTCATAGCAAAGAAAAGGTTAAAGTAAAAGATTATTTATTCTAAAACCTACATCACAGTACCTTTTCAAGAATTCCCTTAGAAGCAGCAAAGACTTTAGTTAAAACAACCACATTCTGTAATCCTAAAAGAAACTCCTTCTGGCCACTGTGGAACCTCCCAACTTCACAGATTCTCTTGCCTAGCTCTCATCTTAACCAGTTCTCTGTTGTCTCTTGCCCAGTTGGCTTCCAGACATAACCTTGTCCTGCTGGCCCTCTACTTGTCCAGTTTAATACTTCCTGCCGGAAAACATGAGATCTATTTTTCTAGGCTCAAACTTCTGATACCCTGCTAAAGTCTTCCTTTTCACTTCTGGTTTTGAGTCAGAAGAACATGCTTAGATCCAGTGTGATTTATGGGACTGTGACAATTGACAGTTAAAATACCCGATGAAAAATTTAGCCCCTTCCATCTCTAGAGCACACAAAGAAAATGATTTTACAAAGGCCACCCATTAGAAGCCCACTTCTGCAAAAGTTACCCTTATTTTTTTTAATTGACTTTATTCTGTAGAGCAGTTTTAGTTTCACAGCAAAATTAGGAGGAAAGTACAGAGATGTTTTTATATACCCACTTCTCCCACTTGCATAGTGTACCTCATTATCAGCATCTCTCACTGGAGAGGTACATTTTTACAATGGATGAACCTACATTGAAACACTATTAGCACTGGAAGTCCACCATTTACATTAAGGTTCTAGAGTTACCTTTTGAAGAAACAAGTCTTATGTCATACTCTTCCTTAAAAACCTCCATTAGGCCTCTGTAACTTACGCCCAGATTTCTGAGAGTACAGCTTATTATGATCAAACCATCTTCTTCAGCCTCACCTCTATGTTACCGTCACGTTGAATTTCTGGTCTTTTGAATCTTCAGGCATTTGTACTTGTTGCTTTCTCTATGAGGAAAATCCTTTCCCTGTGCCTGGAGAATTCAAGGCCCTATCAGTCTTTCCTGAGTACTCCCAAGGCTTTTTGCTCATATTCTGTATCAGTGGTTCATTGTCTTTCAATTCAACAAAGGCTTCATGAGCACCAAGGGCTGGGAGAAGAGCTAGGCTTTGGGGCCATGAAGATGAGTGAGCCAGAATTCCCTTTTTTTTTTTTTTAAGATGGAGTCTCACTCTGTCACCAGGCTGGAGTGCAGTGGCACGATCTCCACTCACTGCAACTTCCGCCTCCTGGGTTCAAGCAATTCTCCTGCCTCAGCCTCCTGAGTAGCCGAGATTATAGGCGCCCACCACTGCGCCCAGCTAATTTTTGTATTTTTAGTAGAGACGGGGTTTCACCATCTTGACCAGGATGGTCTCAATCTCTTGACCTTGTGATCCACCTACCTCAGCTTCCCAAAGTGCTGGGATTACAGAGGCATGAGCCCATACACCCAGCCAGAATTCCTATTCTTGAAGAGCTCTCCCAACAATGAAAGTGTATTGTTTGTTTTCATGCTGCTGAAATACCCAATACTGGGTAATTTATAAAGAAAAAAAGGTTTAATGGACTCACAGTTCCATGTAGCAATGGAGGCCCCACAATCACGGGCAAAAGGCATGTCTTACATATCATTTCTAATTCTTACGAGGCAAAAGGCATGTCTTACATAGTGGCAGATAAGAGAGAATGAGAGCCAAGTGAAAGAGAAAACCCCTTATAAAACCATCAGATCTCATGAGACTTATTCACTCCCATGAGAAGAGTATGAAGGAACCGCCCCTATGATTCAGTTCTTTCCCACCAGGTCCCTCCCACACCATGTGGGAATTAGGGTAGCTACAATTCAAGATGAGATTTGGGTGGGGACAGAGCCAAACCATATCAGGAAGCAATAACACCAATGCCATCATCAAAACACATTGTTTTGGTCCATTTGCATTGCTATAAAGAAATACCTGGCTAGGCGTGGTGGCTCATACCTGTAATCCCAACACTTTGAGAGGCTGAGGCCAGTGGATCACCTGAGGTCAGGAGTTTGAGACAAACCTGGCCAACATGGCGAAATCCTGTGTCTACTAAAAATACAAAAATTAGCTGGACGTGGTGGCATGCACCTGTAGTCCCAGCTACTCTAGAGGCTGAGGCAGGAGAATCACTTGAATCTGGGAGGAAGATGCTGCAGTGAGCCGAGATCACATCACTGCACTCCAGCCTGGGCAACAAGAGTAAAACTCTGTCTCAAAAAAAAAAAAAAAAAAAAGAAGGCTGAGGCTGAGTAGTTTATAAAGAAAAGAGGTTTGTTTGGCTCATGATTCTGAAGGCTGTACACATAGCATAGTCCTGGCATCTGCTTCTGGTGAGGCGTCAGAAGCTTACAGTCACATCAGGCAATGGGAGCCAGCATGTCACATGGCAAGAGAGCAAGGTGGGGGGTGTGCGACATTCTTTTAAACAATCTCACTTACACCCAGAGTGAGAACTCACTCATTACTATGAGGAGGGCACCAAGACATTCATGAGGGAGCCACTGCCATGATCCAAACACCTCCCACTAGGCACCACTTCTAACATTGGGGATTACATTTCAACATGAGATTTGGAGGGGACACACATCCAAACCATTTCACTCATCTACCAGAAAAGTAAAATAAAATTTACAAAGAAAAGAAAGATCAACCCAGTCTGGGAAAGTCAGGGAAGCCGTCATGGAGGTGGATGACCTAAGCAAAATCTGGCTGAGTATGAATCCGTTGACGAATGGGGTAAGGAGGGAACTGGTGGGTAGAACATTTCACATGAATATTATCACATAAAATCAACACTGTTAGCATGGGTGTATTCCTTAGTATTTCTTGAAGAGAAATGAGGTTGGAGAGTATGTTAGTCCATTTTGCACTATTATAAAAGAATATCTGAGACTGGGTAACTTAGAAAGAAAAGAGTTTTTTGTTTTGTTTTGTTTGTTTTTGAGATGGAGTCTCACTCTGTCACCCAGTGGCATGATCTTGGCTCACTGCAACCTCTGCTTCCTGGGTTCAAGTGATTCTCCTGCCTCAGCCCCCTGAGTATCTGGGATTACAGGTATGCACTACCACGCCTGGCTAATTTTTGTATTTTTAGTAGAGAAGGGGTTTCACCATATTGGCCAGGCTGGTCTCAAACTCCTGATCTCAGGTGATCCACCTGCCTCAGCCTCCCAAAGTGCTGGGATTACAGGCGTGATCCACAGCGCCCAGCCTAAACAATAAGGGTTTCAACATATGAATGATTTGATGACAATATTCTAGTTAGACATGGGCGCTTTTGTGAAGAGTACTATTTTTACTTCAGTTATCTATCTAGAGTGGTTTTGTGAGGATTAATAGAGCTGCCAGGGAAGTAAAAACTACGTCCACCCCTGCCATACAAGCCATCTCAGGCACCACCATTGCTATCGGTCACCACCCAGCTTTTCAAAGGAATGTTCTGCACCACTGCCTCTCCTTCTCACATCTCCCCTTCAAACCAGTTTCTACTCCCTCCACTGAGACCATTTTCTTAAAGCACCAATAACCTTAGTGGACAAAGAAAACAGGTTTTTCAGCTTTTGTTCTTTTCATCCTCTCCATAGAATTTACATCTTGACCACTCCCTCTTTCCTAAAACTCTTCCTATACTTCTATAATAATAAATTATGTGGTTCTTGTTAAGCCTTCCTTATTCTCCATTCTCCACCCTGAACGCCACATACACATAAGAGTTTTCAAAGTTAAGGCTTGATTTACCTATGCTTCTTCCAGTCACCTATGCTTAAGGCTTCAACTAACAACTTTGCAGAGGACACTGAAAACTTCCAGCATTTTAAAGACCCCAAGGAGTTTTCCTGTCTCCTGTCATATTGCATTGTCTAGGATTTATAGCCCAATGCTGGTAGTAGAGATGATATCAATGTCTTTGCTTATTCCTAACTATAGTGAGATTTCTAATGCTTTCTCACTTAGACTTACTGCTATAGGTTTCTAGCCAATACTCTTTATCAAGTTGAGGAAGTTATCTTTTATTCCCATTTTGCTAAAAATGTAATGTTTGTTTGCTTGTTTTTGGGCCACGTATGTGTGTGATAAAGTATTCATAACATAAAATCTATCACTGGTAACATTTAGTATATTTATCATCTTTTACAATCATTACCACCATCTAGTTCCAGAAAATTTTCATCACCCCAAAAGGAAATCCTGCATCCATGAAGCAATCCTCCCCCTTCTTCCCCAATCCCAGCCTCTGGCAACCATTAATCTGTCTTATGTCTATACATTTTATATTCTGAAAATGTAATCATACAATACATGGTTTCGGTGTCTGGCTTCTTTCCCGTAGCATAATGTTGTCAAGGTTCGCCCATACTGTAGCATGTATCAGTACTTCACTCCTTTTTATGGCTGAATAATATTCTGTTATCTGGATATGCCACATTTTGTTTATCCATTTGTCTGTGGATGAACATGCAAATTGTGTCCATCTTTTGACTATTGTGAATAGTGCTGCCGTAAAGATTCATGAATAAGTTTTTGTTTGAACATCTGTTTTCAGTTCTTTCAGTAATATACCCAGGAATGGAATGGTTGGGTCATATGCTAATCCTATGTTTAACTTATGGAAGAAATGTCAAAGTGATTTCCACAGCCTCTGTACCATTTTACATTCTCACTAGCAATGTGAAAGAGGTCCAATTTCTCCATATACTTGCCCATGCTTGTTTTCTTCTTTCTTTTTTTTTTTTTTTTAATGATAACTATCCTAGTGGATATAAAGTAATACCTTGTGGTTTTGGCTTGAATTTTCTTAATGACTACTGATGTTGAGCATCATTCCATATACTTGTTAGCCACTTGTATATCATCTTTGTAAAAATGTCTATTCAATTTATTTGCCTATTTTTTTGTTTGCCTGTTTTTTTGTTCAGTTGCAAGAGTTATTTGTATATACTAGATACTAGTCCTTTGTCAAATATGTGATTTGCACATATTTTCTCCTATTCTGTGGGTATTATTTTTACTTTGTTGATAGTGTTCTTTGAAGAACAAAAGTTTTTAATTTTAATGATGTCAAATTTTATCTATTTTTTTCTGATCTTGTTTGTGCTTTTGGTGTCATATGTAAGAAACCATTGCCAAATCAAGGTCATAAAGATTTACCCCTATGTTTTTTTTGTAAGATTTCTGGCTCTCATTCTGATATTTAGGCCTTTTGTCCATTTTAAGTTAATTTTGTATATGGTATAAAATAAGGGTCCAACTTATTTATTTTTTATAGAGTCTTGCTATGTGGTCCAGGCTGATTCTGAACTCCTGGACTCAAGCAATCCTACTGCCTCAGCTTCCCAAAGTGCTAGGATTACAGGCATGAGCCACTGCACCTGGCCAAACTTTATTCTTTTGCATGTGGACATCCAGTTGTCTCAGCACTATTTGTCAAAGAGTAGTCTCTTTCCCCATTGGATGGTCTTGATATCTTTGTAATAATAAATTGACCATAGATGTTGGGTTTATTTCTGGACTTTTGTTATTAACTGAATGTTTCTATAACCCCAAAATTCATATGTTGAAGCCCTAACCCCCAATGCAATGGTATTTGGACATGGGCCTTTAGGAGGTATCTTAGTCCATGTTGTGCTACTATAACAGAATACTTAAGACTAGGTAATTTATAATAAACAGAAATTTATTGGCTCATGGTTCTGGAGGCTGGAAAGTCCAAGATCAGGGAGCCAACATCTTGTGAGGGCCTTCTTGCTGTATCATCCCATGGCAGAAGGCAATGAACAAGAGAGAGCAAGATTTCAAACTTGCAGCTTCAAGCCCTTTTCTAATCTGCATTAATCCATCATGAAAGTGGAGTCCGCATAACCTGAACACCTCCCATTTAGGCCCCACCTCCCAACACTGTTGCACTGGGGGTTAAGTCTTCAATACATGGTTTTTGGAAGACACATTCAAACCATAGCAGGAGGTAACTAGGTTTAGATTAAGTCAAAACCACAAAGGCCCCCATGATGAAATTAGTAGACTTATCAGAAGGAAGAGAGTTCTCTCAGCCCTCCTCTTCAAAGGGTCCAAGAAAAGGCCATGTGAAGACACAGCAAGCCAAGAAGAGAGTCTTCACCAGGAACTGAATCAGGCAGCACCTTTATCTTAGGCTTCCAGCCTTCAAAACTATGAGAAATAAATTTTTGCTGTTCAAACCACCTAGTCTGTGGTATTATATTATGACAATCCCACCTGACTAAGACAACTCTCAATTCTATTCCACTGATCTATATTGCTATCCTATGCCAGGACCACACTGTTTTGATTACTGTAACTTTATAGTAAGTTTTGAAATTGGAAAGTGTGAGCCCTCCAACTTGGTTCATCTTTTTCAAAATTATTTTGACTATTTGGAGTCCTTTACAATTTCTTGTGAATTTTAGGACTGGCTTTCCCATTTCTGCAAAAAAGGACATTGGTATTTTGATTACGATTGCATTGAATCTGTAGATCTCTTTGGGTGGTATTGCCATTTTGGTCATATCAAGCCTTCTAATCCATGAACACAGAATGTCTTTTCAATTATTTAGGTCTTTTCTAATTTCTTTTGGTAATATTTTATAGCTTATAGTATATAATTCTTGTACCTTTTTGGCTAAATTCATTACTAGGTATTTTATTCTTATTTGTTTGTTTCTAACTATAGAAAAAAATGTTAATTTTAATTTTATTAAATACTTTTTCTCAGTCTATGATCCTGTGATTATTTTCCTTTAACTTGCTAACATAGTGAATTACATTGAGAAATTTCCTAAATTGAACCATCCTTGTAACCCTGGTATAAATCTTAGTTGATCACCATATATTATGCTTTTCATATATTGCTGAACAGCAGTAGGAAAGGATAGACAAGGCCAGACTTAAAAAAAAGGAAAAAAAAAAAATCAACTTTACTTCTCAGCCCGCTTTGCAGCTAAGGGTGAGTAGTCACTTGACACAGTTCTGGCCAACAAGACAAAAGCAACAGTTACTTTGTGAAGCTTCCAGGAGAAACTCTTTCAAAAGGAACTGATGTGGAGGGTCTAAGCCCCTCTCCCAGAAAAGCACAACTGGTTTGCATGGTGGCTCACTTTGGGGTGATGAAGGCTGCTGTGCTGGCCAACACATCTGAAAGGGATTTGGGAGAAAGAGCCCATTTTTTAACTTAATTCTTGGGTAAGGAATCTAATAAGTGAGGTGACCAAACACCATTGGAATTTAAAGCTCTGGAAAAACACTCTCATCTGCCAGATCTATTCATCCCTATTCAATACCCTCAACTCTGAGTAGGAGACCCCTTCTGTCCTTGTGAGGCAGGAGGCAATATAGAGTGATAAGGCAGAGGGTAGGTTTTATGGACTCAGCCAGACCTGGGTTCAAGTCTTAGCTCTGTAAGCTCTGACTTGACCTCTCTAAGCCTCATTTCTCATCAAGTAAATGGTGATAATAAGAGTTCCAACCTTGTAGGACTATTTGTGGGTGAAGAATGAAACAAAAAATATTGCATGTAAAGTACATGGCACAGTACTCAAATATGAGCTGTTGTTATGCTTACTATCATTAGTATAACTTATGTATCTGTTTAAGTAGAATAAAATAATGATTACATTTTCAAAACAATGATGTGTTTTTGAAAAGTCCTCCATTTGAGTTACTTGAGGAGGAGCGTCATGTGTTAACATGCAAGGAAGTAATTGTAGCACCTGATGTCTGTTAGAACGTCAGGAAAAGGGAGCTAGAAGCTCTGGGTGAAATTCTCTGCCTCAAATGCAGAACCAACTTCTGCTAAATGGTAGGGAATTATAGACCAAGTGAGCAGAATCAAGAGTGGGGTCAAGCTGCAAGCAGCGGGGAGAGAGAGAGAGACGCGCCTCCAGGGAGACGAGATGACCAGCCAGGGACAAAATGGCCTCCTCCCTGTCCAGGTGCTCAGGAGGGTGGCCCAACAGCTGGCTCACAGCAATAGACAGAGGGCAGGAGCCCTGGCCTGCCTCAGAGACAGATGCATCCATCATCCTCAGGCAATCAAGCAGTTTTTAGTGGACGGAGGTGACTAAAAGTCAGCAAGCAATTTTCAGGTTCAAAAAGGAGTTTGAAGCCCAAGAACAAGCACAGCATGACCTGAAGCCTACACAGAGTGTCTGAGCTCGGGAAGACCAGCCGGAAGATCAGCCTTCTGCAAAGGCCAGCGGTCTTGCTCTAGAGCCTTGGCTGGGAGTGGCGTTGCGGCAGGGATGACAAAGCCATGTGAGAAAAGAAAATGCCTGAATACAGAGCCTTCTCCAGTGCATGGAGTATATCAGGGCTCTGCCCGGACCTGCTCAGATTGCTGCACCATCTTGGGGCATCCTGGCTCCCACTGGCCTTTTCTTCACAACAGCACCTGCACCTCTTTTAATGGAGGGCTCCCCTCTAGCTGTCAGAAATTCCTTTTCCCTGGGAATTTGTCTTTTTGGGGGCAGCCCTTAACCAATGACAAGCGCCCCCATATCAGGACCATCTGAGATGTGACCTACATGCCTCAGTGCTACCCTGGACAATGGAACCAAAGTGGCCTTTTGTGGGACTGTGCTTGATAGCACATCTTGGTTAGCTTTCTCCCCTGCTTGCCTCATTCCCCACTGCCCTCTGGTTTTTCCTGGGAATACTTACAAACAAATCACTTGGCAAGAATCCTCCACATCTCAGGGTTTGCGCCTGGGAAACTGTGCTTTGCAGCAATGGTATCTACCTCCATGCCTTGCACAGGTGTGTGGTAAATATTTGGACAGAGAGACAGATAGAGGCAGAGGGACATTCAATCATGACCTGAGCCACTTTTGTCTGCAGACAAGAACTCAGGCCTGGCCAGGATAGCATATGGCCAGAAAAAAAGGGCTCACCCTAGAAAAATCATTGTAACCTAGGGGCAGAAAAAGACAACACTTTGTCCTGTGGGTAGAATTTCCTCTTCATTTCCTTTAGTGAACGCCTCCACAAACCACAATGGGTTGGGTATAAAGTCTCTTTGACTCAGACCTGAAGGAAGTTCAATGTCAGGTCAAAAAACAGGGAAAGGGAGGTGAGAGAACATGCCCAGAGAGCAGGTCAGAGAGAGGTGGAGGCCACAGATGGTCGCCATCCAGCCTTCCCTGGACAGCCAAGGGAGGTGGCACTGAGACCAGTGCCCCAAGGGTGGCAAATGTCCTGCCCCCTCCCATCTCTTCTATTTCTCCTAGAATGATATTTCTGGAATGGAACCAGGGAAGGTATCACAGAGAAGGTGGTGTTGTGCTAGGTCATAGTGATAGGTAAAATACTAGCCGCTCAAATATGTCTGTATCCTAATCCCTAGAACCTGTGAATATGTTACCTTATATGGCAAAAAGGACTTTGCAGATGTGATTAAGTTGAGGGTGTTAAAATGGGGTAATTATCAGGGAGGGCCCAATGTAATCACAAAGGTTCATTTGAGAGGCGGGAGGATCGGAGAGAGATGTGACAACAGAAGCAGTGGTCAGAATGATGTGGCTGTGAGCCAAGGAATGCAGGAGGCCTCTAGAAGCTGGAAAGGCCAAGGAACAGATTCTCCTTAGAGCCTCCAGAAGGAACGTGGCTCTACAGGCACCTTGAGCTTAAGCCCAAGATACTCATTTTTGACTTCTGCCCTCCACAACTGTAAGATAACAAATTTATGTCATTTAAACCACGAAGCATGTGACGATTTGTTATGGCAGCAGTAGGAAAGTAATACAGCCATTAAAGATGAAGAAGAGTCTTCCAGAAGGAATATGGAGAAGCAAAACGTGTGTGTGTGTGTGTGTGTGTGTGGTGTGTGTGTGTCTGTGGTGTGTGTGTGTCTGTGTGTGTGATAGAGTCCCACTGTGTTGCACAGGCTGGAGTGCAGTGGTGCTATCTTGGCTCAACGCAACCTTTGCCTCCCAGGTTCAAGCAATTCTCCTGCCTCGGCCTCCCAAATAGCTGGAACCACAGGCACCTGCCACCATGCCTGGCTAATTTTTGTATTTTTAGTAGAGACAGGGTCTCACCATGTTGGCCAGGCTGGTCTCAAACTGCTGACCTCAGGTGATAAGCCCACCTCAGCCTCCCAAAGTGGTAGAATTACAGGTGTGAGCCACCATACCCAGCCGCAAGACATTCTTGAGAAGAAACAGAAAGGCCATGACAGGTGTATCAGAGCACAGTGAGTGGGGGAAGCTGCTGGCAAATGGTGGTGGGTGCTCTTGGTTGCCTATCCAGCATCAGTGCCCCCTACTGCCTTCTTAACCAAATCCCACATTTTCTCAGGTCCCTATTCTCACCCTACAAAGCCACATGCCTCAGGGGAAGCTGTCATCGCTCCCCACTCTGAGATGGGAGGTGACCCATTGGCCTGAGAATGACACCAGCCAGTGGGTAATGAGCCCAGTTCTGGCCAGTGAGAGAAGAAGGGAAGTCAGCAGAGGCAGGGGCTCTAAGGAAGGCTTTCTTCTCTCCTCTTCATCTGGACATCATGGGTCTGGCTGTGTGTCATGGAATCCCTCCAGCCATCTTATACCCAAGTGGAGGAAGAAATCAGCACCCAGAGGAGAGCAGAACAGACAGGTGGAATCTGGCTCTTCATGGATGTCACTGAGTCCTTAAAACAAGCAACCTGAAGCCTTCCCTTTTAGTGGACTTTCTGTACTGTGAGATCATACATTTTCCTATTATCTGAATCACAGTTTCTGTTACTTGCAGCCCAAAGCATCCTGACTGATACTGTTGATTTAAAAGGCCGAGGCCAGATTACAAAAGACCTTGAAAGCCATGGTAAGGGATGAGCAATGCAGACACCTGTTATCAGGGTTAGACATTTTTAGCAGGGGAGTGACCTAACTTGTGTTTGAGACAAATGACTGTCAGTGCACAGAAGATAAATGGGGATTCCAACAGACTGGATTGAGATGCTTCCCCTGAGCCATGTGGCTTTGTGGGGTAAGAAGAGGGACCTGAGGAAACTTGGGATTTGGTTAAGAAGGGAGTAGAGGGCACTGATGCTGGACAGGCAACCAACAGCACCCACCACCGTTTGCCAGCAGCTTCCCCTACCCACTGTGGAAGGGACAGAAAGCTACTGTAACAGTCAAAGTGAGGTGAGCTGAACCAAGGGATGGCTTGGAGGTGGGGAGGAAAAGAGGAGACGAGGTTCAGGTCCCGTGAAAGAGCTTGGAACCTGAGTGAATACGGAGCATGAGAAGTTGAAATGAGTAAAGAATTTTTAAAAATATACTCATTACTGTAATCCCAAGAATAAAGTATCTTAAATGCTTTTTAATGTCTATCCCTATAATAAAGGGAAGCCTCAAGTCTCCTTCCCCTCCATTTCAGGTGGGCTGGAGCCTGTATTTATAGTATGTCAAAAGAAACAGTGATTGAAGTCAACACAGATGTTAAGAGTAAGATTAACAACCAGAAAAGCTGCAGGGCCCATAACCTTCCCCCAGAGGGGAGCTGATGTATTCTCTTTTTTTCTTCTTTTGTCTCTCGGACATGTACCAAATCGTGCCCCAACTGAAACACCTGGAAGTGCACCAGTGCCTCTCCAACAAGGGACAAGCCTGGGAGCGAACTTGGCAATGACATTAGCACTTCTGCAGTAGCCACACCAGTGTCAATTTAAAAAAAAAAAAAAACAACAAAAAAAACTTCATTTCAGATTTTTGCCCCAAGTCAGAGGTTGCTTTCTCAGGTAAAAATGTCATCCTAGGTATGGAGTCAAGATTGTACAAAGGAGACGCACGCTCACATACTCCAAATGGCACCTGACTTCTGGCTCCCCATTTGTAAGAAAATACCACAAGCTGTTGAGAAATGATGAATAGTCCTAAAACTGTAAAGTGAAGAGTGATCAATGCCACCACAATCTGAAGTATGAAGAGTGTCTGTGGACAACCTACACATTTAACATCATAAAAGATGTTCAATGAAAGATTTCTGCTCCAGAAGAAGCTAAGGGCTTGCCTTTCCTTCCATTTGACTCCCATTCAGCCCCTATATTTATATAGGTGAATATATTACAGTTTGAGATTTTCAGGTTATATTTCACAGATGACATTTTTAATCTTCCTCAAAAACGTAAACATAGCAAGGGTGTTCTGCAGACACACCGCCTGGAGCAACTGTCAAATGGAAAATTCAGTGGAAAGTTTAGCCTGTCTCCAGTTTAACGAAGTTGAGGAATGCTGCAAAAACAGGTGTTGTCTGACACAAGTAATAATTATCTTTCACCTTGATGGATGTTAGTTTAATCTGTTCCTTACACGGTAGCTTGGTCTCAGCTGACTGAATTTAGTGCCAAAAAAGCAGATGAGAGGGTGAGTGTGGCTGGTATGTGACACTATTTACAAGACAAGGCTTTGGGGCAGTTTTGATTGATTTTCCTAAGGGGGTTTAATCATTTCTCCTATTTGCCCAATAAATATTTAAATCTAGATGGATATCATGGTACTCTGTTAAGGTACTAACATTTTCATTAACGTATTTTAAGAGAGTTTCATTGAGACCATGATTCAATTCAATGACTTTCACAGAGAAGGAAAAATGAGTTACTAGAACATTTCCTAAGACATGAACAGACCCTATATATTAATGTTACAGGATAAATTACTCAGCCAGAGGGACTACAATGTTAGCTGGGGAAAAGTAGAAGAAAGGCCTTCCAAATGCTGATTGTAAGCCTTACTCAAAGTCTTTCAAACTGAAAGGCATATAACTTGAAATATTACTCGTGTACCTAGCAGCCCCAAAGAAGCCTGTCTGTGCCAAGGATAAAGCCACACTGTCACTACATGCTGCTTTCTTTTTTATCTTCTGGAAATATTTTTTTTTTGAGACATAGTCTCACTCTGTTGCTCAGGCTGGAATATAGTGGCATGATCTCAGCTTACTGCAACCTCCGCCTCCTGGGTTCAAGCAATTCTCTGCCTCAGCCTCCTGAGTGGCTGGGATGACAGGTGCCCGCCACCATGCCTGGCTAATTTTTTTGTATTTTTAGTAGAGACAGGGTTTTACCATCTTGGCCAGGCTGGTCTTGAACTCCTGGCCTCATGATCCACCCACCTCAGCCTCCCAAAGTGCTGGGATTACAGGTGTGAGCCACCATGCCTGGCCTTCTGGAAATTTTTTTTTAAGCTAACGACAGGCAATTCAAGAAGATGCTGCTTTGGCAGTCTTTTAGACACAGTCTTCTCAGAAGAGAAAGCGGCCTATCATCCCCAAATGGCAAGAATATATATTATAGACAATATTCAGAACAAAGCCTGTGAAACTCACCATACTCAATTCATGAAATATTGAAGTTCCTACCATGAAAATCGGTAGAGTGTAGAGGGGAGGCTGGGACCCTGGATTCCTTGGATCTTCACTTCTTTACCCACCAGCTGGGTGGCCTTTTCTACGCCTCAGTTTCCTCATCTATGAAATGGGGATGATGTGTTTTTTACTTCACAGGATTTCATTGTAGTTTTAGTAAACATCACAAAACCCCATGGGGAATAAAATAATGAATGAGATACCCACATGCATTTAGGCACCTTCTCAAAGAACTGACACAAAATAAAGGAGACAGAGACTCATGAACCATTGCAGAATATGAATGGGATAATGACCAAGGATAATATATAAACAGAGTTCTAGGACCAAGGAATGACTTAACCCAACATGTGCTGGGCCTTAGAAATTAAGTAGGATCTCAGTGGGAAGGAGATATCAGCAGGTAGAGGAGTTAACTGCTGTAATGGAGAAGTAAAGAGAGTAATGTCCCAGCTGAAAGATTACTACAAATGGAAGCAAGTAGGCTTTGTCCTACCATACAACCCTGCACCAAATGCAAAACACTGGGAATATTCAGGGCTCTTCAGAAACATGTTCCACCTCAATCACCCCAGAATAGGCTGTTTCAACAAGCCACAGTCAGAGCCATCCGTTTCAACCATGAATTTTATTACAAATCAGTGTCTTCTCTGAGTCCAGTCCCAGGATCAGAGGCCATGGGGACAAAGAGCTGGTGAGAGAGCTGGTGGGGAAGCAGATCCTGTGTGTGTGTTACTTGGATGTCCCACGTTTTTACCCACTAGTGAGTACCATGGTCCCATCGATAGCCATACTCCAGACTGCCCAGGCTCTTCCCAAGATTTCACTTCCAGCTCTCCTCTTCAGGAGGTCTGTCTCCTGGATAGCTCTCACACAATAATGGTTAACATTTACTGAGCACCTGCTTTGTACTGGGCATGGTTCTTGGCTGTCAGCAATCCAGGAGATGGGTGCTTTTTAAAATTGTATTTATTTATTTTGAGATGGAGTCTCACTCTTGTCGCCCAGGCTGAAGTACAGTCATGCGATCTTGGCTCACTACAACCTCTGCCTCCTAGGTTCAAGCAAGTCTCCTATCTCAGCCTCCCAAGAAGCTGGAATTACAGGCACCCACGACCATGCCTGGCTAATTTTTATATTTTTAGTAGAGATGGGGTTTCATCATGCTGGTCAGGCTGGTCTGGAACTCCTGACCTCAGGTGATCCACCTGCCTTGGCCTCCCAAAATGTTGAAATTACAGGCCACCATGCCTGGCCCATGATAGATACTATTATTATGCCCCTTCCACAGAGGTAAGAACTTGTGTTACATGAGCCTGACCATGTAAAATGTAGCTTGACAGCCCCTCACTCAGGGCCACACCAACGCATTGCCCTGTGATTGCCGGGCCGCTGTTTCTCTGTCTTCCACCGGGTGTTGCCTGAATTGCCACCACCCTCTCCTTGACCACCCGCCTCCAGAGATCTTCTCCTGTGTCCTGGGCTCTCCACAGCAAAGATGTCGGACTCCAAGTGACAGTTCTTACCTTACTACCCCAGCCCTTTTCCAGAGCACCCTTAGCCAGAGGGCTAGTGAGGGAACCGGCATGGAAATGGAATCCACGTACACCTGGAAACCTGGGATTCCTCTCAGCCCTGCTGTTTCATCTGACTGTGATGCAGGATTTTTCTTCTCAGTTACTTTGCATGCCAGGGACCCCTGGGCCAATGATGCCCCACCCGGGCCTTGCTTGGCCATGCTAAGGTGCCCCAGCTTGCTTGTGTTATAGCTTGTACCCATGTTCAGTGGTTTCCAAGCTCTTATACTGCACCCAGGAAGAAGGAGGATGCACTGTGCATTGAAGAGTGAGGAGGAGGGAGAAGAATTTCATTGAGCAATAAAACAGCTTTTAGCAGAGAGGGGACCCAGGGGTGGCTCCCCTACCTGAAGACAGGAAAGTTCCCCCCATATGGCTGGGTCAAGGGCCTCTTATGGACTCAGAATGGGGAGTGCTTGCTGATTGGTTTGTGAGTATGCAAAAAAGGTTAAAGCAAAGACACCACTCAAAGGTGGGCACAATAGTGTAGAAAACCAATTAGGAAAGGGTACGTATATGGGAAACAGGTGAAGGGTGGGGAACAATGAGAGGAAAGTGTGCCAAACAGGAAGACAAGTTCTCAATCCAATCCAAGGATTTAACTTGCAGTTTGACTTTCAGGCTTTTTAAACTGTCTTTGGCTTGGAGATGGGGTTTCACCAGGGACCCACCCCTATCTGCCTAGGCATCTGGCTGCCTCCTGACGCTCTCCACTGTCTCTGCCAAGCTTCTTTACTGCAGGTGACTTTCCTTCCAGAGTTGCCATGGTCCTCCCTCCAGTCTAGCACCCTTTGGAAATCCTTTTCCAGGCTCTCAGACAGGATCTAACATGACCAAACCTACGTTGTGAGCCAAGTTCAAGTCTCCCTTAGGGTCCCAAGTAAATAAGATGGAATTGAGCCCCTAGTGTCCAGTGTTCCTAAATACAGTCCATGAAAGAAGTTTCCATAGCATTCTATCAGAAGAGCCCCTTGTGCCCAGCACATACAGCAGCCCTCGGGAGATGGTTTTCTCTATATCAGTTCCAAGCACCATATTCCATGTGGAAACAGTTCCTACAATTCTGAGGTCTCTCCAGAGGCCTAGATCTGTGCTGATATCACTGACAGGATCTCCTACAAAGTAAACCCTGCCTTACCCCATAGCATTGTGTATATCTACTTCCTCATCTACATACATAACTGAAATGCAGCCTTTACTCTAGAACCAGGACAAGATGGTCCAGTACAATCAGGATTTATTAATTCATAAAGGCTAAATCAGCTAATGTTCACTGATAAGTGCATGATCATATTAAAACTTCAGAGTTCTGAATATTACAGTATCTCCCATTCATTAGGCATTTCCCATGCCTAGCAGTCTCTCTCATCCATTCTTCCAACAACAATATATGTCAGAGCTATTATTTTATTTACTTTTCAATGGGAAAATTGGGGCTTAGAGAGGTAAAATCACATGATCCAAGTTGTACAACGAGCAACGTCCCTATGTCAGAGATTTCAAACCATAAAAATGAATAGCCAGCAGAACCCAATTAAGAGCCCAGAGCAGTCTAATTGCAGAGCTCACCAACAAAGAAGAAGGTGTCTTCCCACCAGAAATGTCCCAAGAAAGATGGTCCTTCTCTCCCTAGATGGAGCCAGGAGAGGCTATAGGTCCACAGTAGTCCCCTCACCCCCTATCTGAGAAGTAGGCTATCAGCAGAGCTGGAGCAGAGAGGGGCTACATTTCAGAAACTACCAACCCAGGTCAGCAGCCAATTTGCAGACCCAAATCCAGATGTGGAAGTACAAAGAGCTCTACAAGCCACACCCATGTCAGCTTGACCAAAGCCCCAGAGCCAGAGTGATATTAACCCACAACTGGAATGAAATGATTTGTTTGGGAAACCAAAGGCTCAGGAAAGAATGACACAATCAGACCTCAGTGAAGTATTATCTGAAGTCAAAAAGTAGGACTATATCTCATCCTACTGTGACCACAGTGCACCAGCCACAAAGCCTACAAATGCTCCTCCCCCCACCCCATTCCCAAACCCTCAAGGAGACCAGCCCTCTGACAATGATGACTGAAGAGAGACTCGAAGGTCCCTCCCTGGATTCTCTTGTTTCCTCTCCAGTCTCTTTTCTCCCTCCACCTCATGAACACCTGGGTCTTCCTACCACCTTGGTCCTCCCCTCAGGGTCTTGGTTCCTTTTGGAGGGGCAGGGCATCCTTGAGGTCCTCCAGACCCCTAGGGGCACCAGATCTTTCCTGCTCTCCACAGTAAACATCTACAATACAGACAAAGGCTTATATAGCTCAGAGTGGCCATAACTCAGATGCATGGTTCTTCTCAGAAAGTCTTTTTCTACACTGCAAAGCATGGGGAGGGAAAGGAAAGAAGGAAATAAGGGGGAAGAAAAACCCAACCTACCATTCATTCATCACCCTGGTAACCATGTAAGTGTCTCAATCCTCCTAGAAATGGTGCCCCACATGGTGCCTGACACATAATAAACACTCGATAATATGTTGAATTAAAATTTATACATTAAATTTCTATCTTTGAAGCTCAGAACCTAAGAAATGCCAACGAAACAAGCACCTTGAATGTCTGTCTGTACAGCTAAACTAGGAACTTATATAGTACATGAACTACATTGTGACAGACCCGGTGTAATGGCCCAGTAATGAAGGCAGTCGATTTTCAAGAAAATGGCAATGGCTCATCCGAAATCTGAAGACCTAATGGGTCTCTCTTTCATTATCTCTTCTAACTCACTGTGAAAGCTGGATTCCCGAGGATTTAACCCCACGGACAAGCTCAGGTATGTCAGATAAATGTAGCTGTCCTTCCAGAAAGCCCCTTCTGGTGTGGTTATAATCCAGGGACAAATCTAAGGACAGATCCAAACCCAAAAGGTCTACAGTGGGAAGATAGAGAGACAAACACACAAAATCCACTGAAGCTAGACTAGAACAGTGCTAATTTAAATGTGTGTGTGTGTGTGTGTGTGTGTGTTCCTACATAACACACACACACATACTACATCCACACATACATTCTTTTTTTAATGACAGGGAATGAGTGAATCCCAGCATTCTGGAAGTTTTCTTTGACAACTATAAGAAATATGGAGACAGAAATGAAAACTGACCAGAGGTCATTGCAATGAAGTTTTTGCAACTCAGCATTTGGTGATTTAAACATATATTTTTGATTGCTTACTACATTCCCAGTCTAGGACTGGAGATGTAAAGATGAAAGTAACATTATCCCTGCCCCTGAAAACCTTACCACCCAGTCAACTATCACTTCCCTTTTTCAGACTTCCATTTAAAGTCTTTTAACCATTGACACTCACATCTTAAAGGTTCCCCGGTCCCAGAACAAGAAATTAAGTATCACAGTCAATCTTATTACTGATTAGCCATAGAAAGTTAAGCAAAGTAAGAATTAAAAGACAGGCACAATCATTTATTGAACACTTACTGGGTGCCAGCCACTATGTTAAGACCTTCACCATGCATTTTCCCCTTAGTGCATAACAACCATGTCAAGTAGGCATTATTATTCAGTTTTATAGATGAGAGAACAGATGGCGAGAGAGGCTAAAGAAATTGCCAAGGTCATGCAACTAGTAAATGATAGAGCTGGGATTTGGATCCAGATTCATCTGACAGTAGAGAAGCAAATTCTTAACTTCTAATCTATGTTACCTCCTAGGGTGACATAGTGGTTATTGAGGGCAGCTCAGAAGTCATGTATCATTTGATTCTAATATGGCGGCCCCAAGAATAAAATAAGAAAATGCAGATTGATGGAAGTATTTGAATATCAAAAAGGATTGTGGTTCCAATTAATTGATAAGGAAAGAGTTTAGAAGACCTCTCAGGCAACATGGGAACCACTGAATGGGGTAAGTAGATGAGTAGATGAAAGAATGTGGCTGGGAAGGGAATGACAATTGGAGTGAATGGTGTACATGGCTGGAGCAGAGAGTGAGTGATTGGGTCAGAATGGAGAGTTGGGACCAGGTGCAGTGGCTCATGCCTGTAATCCCAGCACTTTGGGAGGCCGAGTCGGGCAGATCACCTGAGGTCAAGAATTTGAGACCAGCCTGGCCAACATAGCAAAACCCCATCTCTACTAAAAATACAAAAGCTAGCTGGGCATGGTGGTGGGTGCCTATAATCCCAGCTACTCAGGAGGCTGAGACAGAAGAATTGCTTGAACCACAGAGGCAGAGGTTGCAGTGAGCCAAGATCGCACCACTGCACTTCAGCCTGGGCGAAAGAACAAAACTCCATCTCAAAAAAAAAAAAAAAAGAATGGAGAGTGAACTAAGGAATATTTCTCATAGTCCACATAGAGCCTGAGCCCAAAAGTGGTATAAAGGAATCTGTGAATGCAATTAAATGGAGGTGGTGGGGGGAACAATGGCAGGATGGATGGGAGAGGCCATGCCAATTCCAGAGTCAGAGGAGGCTCTGAGTTTATAACCTGGAATGGAATGAGAAGACCTGAACAGTTCACAGACATTTCTCACTGCATCTGAACTGCCGGTACTGGGAACGGCATGAATGGACGAAAGGCTGGAAGACAAGGGGACCAGAGCAGGGGTGGGGAGGAAAGAAGAGGGGAAAAGACTTTAGCTGGATTTGGAGGCTGACTGGGTGAGGATGGAAGTCAAAGAGTGTGGGGATCTTGAACAATGGTGTCACTAACAGAACAGGGAACTCTGGAAGGAAGAGCAGGTTTGTTGGTTGTCTGGGATTTGTGTGTGTTTGTTGGGGTGGGGTGATGAAGACAGAGAAGAGTTTTATGTCTCGACACTTTAACATGATAGAACCACCATCTGTAAATATTTCACATAAGCCTGAAGCCTGGAAGATGTCTCAAGTTTAGAATGCGCATTTGGGAATCATCTGTTTCAAGAGGATCAAGTTGTTCTCTGTGCCTAAAGCAAAAAAAAAAAAAAAAAGACAGAACTTGAAGCCTTTCTAACTGTCACCTTTTTTTCAAAGGAGTTGACTTCCAGAGGTGGAAGTGGCTGGAACACCATCATCCTTGACTGTCCACTTGGCAAATTCTGAATTTGGCACTCTGTACACATTATCACCTTCTACTGCCTTCCCACAACCTGTAAAGAAGGGGTTATTTCCTCATTTTATAAGACTCAGAGGTTGATTAGATTTCACAATTTATACATAGCAGAACTAAGATTAGCAGTCAAATGGGATTCCGAGATCCAGTTGCATTTGTAGTGCTAGTTCAGTGCCATTAGCTCAAAGGTCAAGGTCAGGATGGGCCTCTGAATCATTAGCCACTGAGCACAGACCCACTGAGACCCTGGAATATGGTTGCCAGCTTTCCAGCTTGCGATGCTGAGCCGTACAAATCCCAGAAGCTCTTGGAAAATTCTTCTGTCATAGGTATTTGGCCCTAGAAAGATGGCCACAGCCCATTCGACTCCTCAGATCTGATTAAAAGGATATTAACAGAAATTGCTGCCTTTGATAGTAGTATTTAGAATTTTTTTTAATCTTAAAATAGGCTGGATGTGGTGGCTCATGCCTATAATCCCAACAATTTGGGAGGCTGAGGCCAGAGGATCGCTTGAGCTTAGGAGTTCAAGACCAGTCTGGACAACGTAGTGAGACCTCATCTCTACTGAAAACACAAAAAATTACCCGGGTATGGTGGCATGTACCTGTAGTCCAAGCTACTTGAGAGATTGAAGCGGGAGAATCACTTGAGTTCAGGAGTTCCAGGCTGCAGTGAGCTATGATAGCACCACTGCACTCCAGCCTGGGGAGCAGAGTGAGACCCTGTCTCAAACACCACACACACACACACACACACACACAAATCTTAAGAGAGTTGAATAAAGGTATTAGTCAACAGACAAAAGAATTAGACAAACCCATTTATGAAATATGTTTGCAATTGCCCTTGGGACACTGTCCAAGAAGATTCTCATTGCGGCGAAGCGGCTCTGAAAGCATTTCCTGAAAGTACAAAGAATCTCCCTTCTTTATACATGTACATAGTATGTAAGGACTGAGATTCTTTGATGTTAATTAAAAGTGCCAAGTTTGATTTTATAACACATACTTCACTCAAAGACAATCATTCTGTAAAATAGAGCTGCCAATAATTGGACCCTTCCACAGCCTGGCACCTTTTCTTTCCCCTTAGGAAGGAGCCATCTCCTAGAAATGCAGACAGCTTGTCCCCAGACAGAGGGAGTCATCACCAGCCTCTAATAACTGCTTGTCTTGCCAGGAAGACGGGCAAGCCAGGGCAAGGCCACAGCCTGCAGCATCCACGTCCGATCCACTCTCCTCGGTAAGCAAACTTTCTTACCCTCAGAGTAGGGTAGGGTGAGGTAGAGCCATTTCATAGGCTCCAACCCAGCAGGAGTCCTTCTTGAATGCTACCTTCCATATGTGGAGCACAACAGGTTCTTTGCAAGAACACCAGTCACCCCGGCTCACTTGTATTTCCTGTATTCCCGTATTGCCCACGAGTATCCAAACTGCACCCCCACGCCCCTCCTGGGCAGCCACTGCAAGCACAAGCTACTTCCAACTGACCCGTCCAGGAATCCTGCTTCCATGGTTGGAGCTGGAATGGCGTCTGGAACCACTGTGAAGTCATGAAAGATGACTCTTGACAGTTTTTAAATGAGTGTGAGTTGTCTTTGAGAGCAGAGTTGGATCCATTTGTTCATCAGACAATGACCTATGGCTTTTTCCCAGGGTGTGAAGATGTTTGTTTTGTTTGTTTATTTCTTATGGCTTATATACTCAAACAGGATTGAGTTTTGAAAAAGCAAATTCCCCAACTTTAAGATATTTTAAGATTGTTATGATTTTAGAGCTAAGTGAAGCCTTATGTGAATGACTCTGGCCTCCTCATAGTTGGATACGCTATGTGACGGCAGCCTTCATTTGAGGAATAAGGGCTAAAGAGAAAACTTGGCAAGCCTCCTTTTCCAAGGAAGAAGAGTGGTGGGCTCACAGAAATGATTGGTCCATCTTTTCCAATTTAAATTAAGCTATAAAAACATCCATCCACCTGGCATGCTGGCTCACGCCTGTAATCCCAGCACTTTGGGAGACCAAGGTGGATGGATCACTTGAGGTCAGGAGTTCAAGACCAGCCTGGTCAACATGGTGAAACCCCATCTCTATTAAAAATACAAAAATTAGCCTGGCGTGGTGGCAGTTACCTGTAATCCCAGCTACTCGGGAGGCTGAGGCACGAGAATCACTTGAACCTGGGAGGCAGAGGTTGCAGCAAGCTGAAGTTACACCACTGCACTCCAGCCTGGGTGACAGAGTGAGACTCAGTCTCAGGAAAACAAGCAAACAACAACAACAAAAATCCATCTGAGCAAAATGGATCCACATGGACTTACTGGCATTGTGGATTAAGAATGATTGTTTTGCTACTTAGGACACTGTGGAAACCCTTTTTCTGACTCTTTTTCACATGTGTTCTGAAAGGTAAGGACGCTGTCTCTTGAGTGCTTAGCACTCTGTAGTAGCAACTCCCACTCTACAGAAGAGGAAGTAGGCTCAGAGCTAGTCTAATAGCTAGGATGAGGCGATATCAGGATTCAGATCCCTTCTAGCAGCAAATTCTCACTGATTTGTTTCTCTCCCTAGGAAAGGGTCCCAAGAGGAAAGGCTCTGAGCTCAGCCAATCCTAGCCCATGTCCCATGACTACAAGGAAAGTTTAAAATGTCAGACAAAAACCTTCTTTAAATAAGCAAACAAGCTTCTGAGAAAATAAGGGTACTTCACCCCTTGAGGCCAAGATTGAAGCCTGAGAGCAGAGTTAAATTGACTATTGCCACCACTGCACATCGGGGCGCATCTATGAATCTTCAGGTATCTCATATGGAGTGAAGAGCCAGACCACCCTGTATAAAGCCAAGACTCAAGTAGAGTATGCCCTGAGAAAAAGGTGAACTAGAAGAAAACCCACCCAGCAATTTCAGACAGCAAACAAAATTGTAGAGGTAAAAATAGCAAAAACAACAATAAAATTTCCCTGAGATTTTATAACCACAAATTTGGCCACACAGAGAGATTTGGGCCCACAAACTGCAGTACTCATATGAACCAAAAAAAAATCTCAAGGAGAATTTCATTTAAAAGAAAGAGCTTCAGTCCAGGCACAGTGACTCACACCCATCATCTCAGCAGTTTGGGAGGCCAAAGCAGGAGGATCACTTGAAGATAAGAGTTCGAGACCAGCGTGGGCAATGTAGCAAGAACCTATCTCTAAAAACAACTTTAAAATGTTTAAACTTCTTTAAAATTTCAAGAAAATACACTAAGAAAATCACCAAGGATTTGTCCAAAGATTAAACTATTAAGGTATTTGTCACAGGGTTATTCATAAAATTAACTATAAACAAATTAAGCATCAAACAACAAATTAGTTAATAATCACCATCATCATACTAATGCTTATTGGCTCCTTCCAGTGCCTGACACTGTGAACTTGGCACAGCAGTCACTCTCTTGACAGGCTCTGCTTAACAAACTCACTGGTTGACCACTGATCATTTGTTCTGCAATCATGCCATCTAATGATCACAGCAAACGGAACACCCCCACCTGGCTGGCCTCTCCCCAGTAGACCCATGCATCCTGTCCTTATAAGTGAGTGCTGTGCTCTTTAAAAGTAAGGTGGGCTTGTTTCTGGTGTGAGAAAAACAATTGCAAAAGGGCATATATGAACTACGAGAGATCAGAGAGATCATGCAATGAAGATCGGGGAAATAATACATATAAGACACTGTATACTCAGGGTTTTTTGTTTGCATGGGACATACTTATACTAAAAAAAAAAAAAGTTGTTTATCTGACATTTAAATGTAACTGGGTGGGCCAGGCACAGGTGGCTCATGCCTGTAATCCCAGCATTTTGGGAGGCTGAGACAGGTAGATCACTTGAGCCCATAGCAAACCCCCATCTACCAAAAATATAAAAAAGTTAGCTGGGTGCAGTAGCACTTGACTGTAGTGCCAGCTACTTGGGAGGCCGAGAAGGGAGAATCACTTGAGTCCGGGAGGTGGCGGGTGTAGTAAGCTATGATCATGCCACGGCACTCCAGCCTGGGTGACAGAGCAAGACCCTGTCTTAAAAAAAAAAAAAATTAACTGGGTGCCCTGTATTTTATCTGGCAACTCTCCTGGTGATTCTTTTAGATATTCTTTTCCCAGAGCATCTTCAAATACCAGCTTCACCCACAAGAAGGTGTCTTACCACCACAGTGCCCTTTGTAACCTCCAGACCTCTGTCTGCCAAAAGAAAGACAAGCATTCTCCTCCTCTAGGACAGGGGGCGGGCCTATTTCTAACCAATAGTGAGGGGCTGCTCTAAAAGTTGGCCGGAAGAACTGGCTCAGTGGGAGCCTTACGTCCCCACGAAGTCCATGATCCTCCTAAGTGCTTGCTTGAGGCAGCAAAAAGGCAAGGAAAGCTCTGAAGATAACCCTTACTCACCTGGCTGTTTTGCCCAGGATTAGCAGGTCCTCACTAGGCCGAGGCAGCTGGCCAGGTTTCCCATGAACCCCTCCTGTGTTCTCCTGAGCCAATTCTCCTTATTGGGCCGTTCATCTCCTATTCCCCAATGTCTTTGAACCCCCACTTCTGGATAAATAACCTGTCTTCAACTGCCCATGAAGTCATGTCTACATCTTTCAAATGAGTCCAAGTCCAGTTAAACAGGAAAAGGCCTCACCCGGTCGATTCTCCCCCAGAACCAAAGGTGAGACGGTGTCTGAAGGCAAAGGAGCATTGCACAGAGCACATGTGTGTGAATTTTTCCTTGTCTTGGGGACTGTCTATTGGGATGACACATTTGGACATCCCCGTGAAAGGTGAGGTTGCTGCTGCAGTGAGGAAATAGCCTGTGATGAGGGAAAATGTGAAAGGGGGGTGCCTTGCTGGAGCGCCTCGTACACAGCAATGGCTGTCATGAAAATGACCCCAGTGTTGCCTCCTCTTGCTGGGAACAAGAGAGGAATTTCACATCTCAGCCTTCTGAAGGGGTATCCTTGGGGCTAGTTTGAGACGCAGGGAGTTTCTAACTTTCAGGAAAACCTACAGGTCTGAGCAGACATGACATGAAGGCCCAGAAGCTGGAAACCACATCGTGGAACTCTGTGATTTGGAGTTTATTTAACTATGATGTTATTTGATAGTGGAAAAATTGGAAACAGCCTGAATGTCCATAATAGAGGATTACTTAAATAAATGAGGTGCCTGTGGATAGAATTCTCTGTTGCCATTAAACATGACATTGAAGGCCAGTTAATGACGTGAAAAGACATTTGATATATAATTAGGTGAAAAGCTACAAAAACATGTGCAATAATAATTCAGCACAATGTGGACGGTGATCATCTCTGAGAAGCAGAATTACTGACGACATTCTACTTTTTGCAAGTATTCATCTACTTTTTTTTAAACAATGAACATGGGTTGCTTTGTGGAAAGAAAAAATGTTATTCTCTACACACTAACAATC
Organism: Cacajao melanocephalus; assembly: GCA_963573385.1. Classification (NCBI taxonomy): domain Eukaryota; kingdom Metazoa; phylum Chordata; class Mammalia; order Primates; family Pitheciidae; genus Cacajao; species Cacajao melanocephalus. The sequence goes on from CAUYLG010036032.1 coordinate 56,889, forward strand.
TGTAAATACTCCAGAACTCTAAGAACCTAGAGTTGTGCTTTTAATTCAGATAAAAATCAAGAAACCAAAGATCTATTTAAAATCAAACCACACCAAGGCAACTCAGCAGGGCTTCAAACCATTCCCTACATAATAGAGATATTATTAATATTTTTGACTTATAAATTTGTAGACTCTCCATGAAGCCAATGAGGGCATATGTAAGCTACGAGAGATCAGAGAGACCATGTAATGAAAAGCTATTATCTCCTGGCTGGACACGGCGGCTCATGCCTATAATCCCAGCACTTTGGGAGGCCGAAGCTGGCGGATCATTTGAGGTCAGAAATTTGAGACCAGCCTGACCAACACAGTCTCTACTAAAATACAAAAATTAGCTGGGCGTGGTGGCGGGCGCCTATAATCTCAGCTACTAAGGAGGCTGGGGCAGGAGAGTTGCTTGAACCCAGGAAGCAGAGGTTACAGTGAACCAAGGTTGCGCCACTATACTCCAGCCTAGGTGACAGAGTGAGACTCCCTCTCAAAAAAAGTAGAAATTAGAAAAAAAAGGAAAAGAAAAGCTATTATCTCCAGAACTCTTTCTCACTCTGTGCTACACTTCAGGCCAATCTTCTGTCAACCCCCATGAAGTAGGGTTGTAACCAGACTTAGCTGTCAAAATCAAGGTATTTTTTCTGTTTAATTATCAGACAAGAACAGCTTAAAAGCATGAAGAATGTGTGCACTTTCTTTAGTTGTTATGGGGGAAGAGAGTTAACCCAGGTCTACAGTCACATGCACTAGAACCAATGCCAACGAGAATCCTAAGAAAAGCTGGATTTGTTCAACCAGTGGATTATTTGTAGAAGAGCCAGTTGGCTAGCCGAATAAACTAGATTGGTTTTTTTAATGTTATAATGGGTTGCTTAAGTTTCCACCCCCTTCCATTCCCTACTCTCATCCTGCACCCTCCTCCTCACACAAGAGCAGGAGAATTAGGTGGGTATCTAATAAATGCAGTCTGCACGGCAGGGCAGAGATTCCATGCTCACAACCAGGTATTTCTCCACATGACAAGCAACCTTTTGATGCTTGGGTTTTTTCACGTTTTCCCTGAACTGAACTGATATTCCGTCTCATTGAATTAAGTCAAGCCTGTTCAGATACCTTGTCCTTGAACAATAAGGCAAAATAGAAATATACTGATCCAGATAGCTGAGGTCTGTGAGCTCCCTTCCCCATTACCTAGACAAAAGTAATGCAATCTTGACCTCTAAATCTAAAGTTATTTACCACCAAGACCATCAAATGTGCTACATGTGAGACTTGTAACTGGTGAAACAATCCCAGGCCAGCTCTCACTAGCAATGCAGCAGCAAGGTCTACTTAGAAAGAACATAAACAAGGCAAAGGCATGAGGAAGCTGGTGCCTTCCCCACATACAGGACTCCTTCACATTCATCGGGGAGAAGGCTATGTTTCAGGAGCCCAGCTTCAAGGAAGTAAGAAAACCCGAGGCTTCATTCCATAATTCTTACTCACTACTAAAGCCATGAGGCCAGGATGTGTGTTTAAAGCCTCTTTAATTCAAAGACCTGTTATCTTTACTTGACCTTATTTCCTGTCATTGGCAAGAATCAAGCTGCTTCTATTCCCCCTAATAGCCATATAGTATAACCCTTGCTGGGAACAACCGCTGTGTGTACCTTCTTTTGTGGCAGGCCGCAATCTTGGGAAGTAATGTGTCTGTTTTGAAAAGAGTCGTTTACAGCCTGCTGTTTGACCTAAGGGATCCAGGAGCCCACCCTTTTCTGGCCTCATACACTGTATTTCCTTCCTGGGTTTTTCGCAGGTTTAATGCAGTACAGGTGGTGGTGTGTTTCCAAACCAGGTGTCTGAGGCTAAAGACATCCACTAAAATATGTGGCTTGTTCTTTTTTTCTTTTTGACTTGGAATTTTAGCACTGTGAACTACTGAGACTTGGTGATGGTGTGACTTGATTTTTTTTTTATTACATTTTGGACTGAGCTTTTCACAGTTTTTCCTCCCTGCAGTTTAACATTCCCAAGAGATGCTATAAAATCCCTATGGTTAACTTACTAACACTTTTCAATATAGTGTTGGGGCCACATACCCAAGCTGACCACTCGCCGGTTGATGAGAGGTAGGGCCAGCAGTGCAACAAGCTGATCAGGCCACAGAAGGGCAGGACACAGGGAAATACCTGGGCAGGGGTGCGGCTGCAGATGGGGCAGAACCTGACACTGATAAGGAAACAAATTCAGAAAGGTTAAGTAATTTGCCCAAAGTCACACAGCTCCTAGAGGGTAGAGCTGGGTTCAAACCCTCACTCTAACCACTGATGATACCATACCATTTGGGGGAAAATATGTCTGTGCACCCAAAATACTTTAACACAGGGAATCCGGACATGTCAATGACAGAACATTGTTGCTGGCGGTCACTGACATGACCCTACAAAGGATCCCTCACTTAGCCTAATTTCATCAGAGCTCTGTTTTTTCCATAAAATCTACTCTCATACCCTATTCCACAAGAAGTCTACTACAGAAACAAGTTTCTCATGGCTGACAACGACTTTTTGATAGAAAGTACTGGAAGGGGTTCGATACCCATTTCTCTCACTCATTAGCTTGGGAACCTTGGCAAAGTCATTTAGCTTCTCTGAGGGCAATAGTTAAGGTGACTACATGTTCCAGGTTGCCCAGAACAGTTGACTAGTTTACATGTGTTTGTCCTGCTGTGATGGTTAATGGCACCCCTTTTTACTCTCTATTCTAGTCTGGATGATAAGTTGTCACTTTAAGTAGAGTGTTCCTTTTTTTTTTTTTTTTTTTTTTTTTTTTGAGACAGAGTCTTGCCCTGTCGCCCAGTCTGGAGTGCAATGGCGCAATCTCAGCTCACTGCAACCTCCACCTCCCGGGTTCAAGCAATTCTCCTGCCTCAGCCTCCTGAGTAGCTGGGATTACAGGCACACACCACCATGCCCAGCTAATTTTTTGTATCTTTAGTAGAGGCAGGGTTTCACCATGTTGGCCAGGCTGGTCTCAAACTAGTGACCTCGTGATCCACCCGCCTTGGCCTCCCAAAGTGCTGGGATTACAGGCGTGAGCCACCGCGCCTGGCTGAGTGTTCATCTTTTGAGAATATTTCCCATTCTTTTGATATTAGCACCTCAGTGTTTCTTGAGGAATCCTCCTGCCCAATATGGCTTAGGCGGCTGAAGATGGCCAATTAAGTTTCCAAATTCCCCCAGCCATGGTGACTGTTTCAGAAATGAGCACATGGTCTGCACCTGGCCAGTGAGGGTGGGCATGCAAGACTTTTATCGGAACTACCACGGAAGAGGCATTCTCTTTCCAGTGAGGCTGCTAGGCTGTGGGATATAAGCCTGGGGCATCATTGGCCACGACACGAGGAACATTCGCCAGAGAAGAAAGCCGTGCAGACCGTGGAGGAATGGAGGAAAGGAAAGGACCAGGAGGATGGTACCGCTTGAACTCTTGGCCATAAGCCAGATATATGGAGGAACTTCTAGTTAAATGTACCAATAACTTCCCTGTTATGCACAAGCAAGTTTGAATTGGGTTCTGCACTTGCAGCTGAAGGAGGGCTGACTAAAAAGGGAGGTTGGAATAGATTGGAGGTATGACATGCCAGAACAGCCCTGGCATTCATACCTCCATTGATAAATAAATTAACACACACAGAGTAACACACAGAGCTCCAACCCCACTGGGGAAACCGAGGCATTACCCACCCAGTTCTTTCATGGTTTGGTTGTTAAAACGTCCAATAGTACCGAATATTAAACGCATTTAATAAAGAGATTTTCTAAACAGCCTTTGTGTGAGCAACATGGCTGTTTATTCACCTGGGTGCAGGTGGGCTAAGGCCGAAAAGGGCATTAGCGAAGGGCAGTGGGATAGGAGCTGGTTTTATAGGTTGGGGCAAGTTTTTTGGGGAGGGGACAGGGGTGTTAACGGAGTAAGATCAGTTACAGTGGTGGGGGTGGGGCAAGGAATATATATTACCATAAGTTCAGTTACAATGGCGGGTGGGGTAAGGCGTAAGAGTAGTTAATATGGCAGGGTGGGGTGAGGAGTATCCACATTACTGTAATAACAGTTAAGACGGCAGCGGCGTGGGTTGATGCCCAGAGGGAAGCTCCGCTGGGGTTGTGGGCAGTGATTAGCCGAGGCAGGCAGGACTTTAGACTTTCTGGGTCCGGGCTTGCACATGGAGGCCTGACACTGGTGATGCTTAGAAGAACATCAAACATTATCTAATCCAGTGGTTTTGACTGGTCCATGGAGACCTAGGTTCTAGAGAAGTGTCTCAGTGGCTACCCTAGGGGGTTAGAGGTGGTCCTGAAAGTTAGGGTCAGAGAGTGAGAGTAGGCAGGACCTAATGGCTGTCCCTTACTTCACCCATTAGGATTCAGGGCGAGAGTTCATGCAGGGGAGGTAAAGATTTCCATTGCTTTGAGAAGATTGGAAAAGCAGTCATTTAGTTAATACCTAGCATTTTAAGAAGAGGACCCAAAAGCCCAGAGGTAGTAAGGGATAACCCCTCCCTCAAGGTCATATGTAGTTGACTTGAGAGGGAAAATCTGAAACCTATCTGGTTCTCTTTGACATCACAATGTCTTGTTAGGTATAATTTTTTTTCATTTTTTATTCATTTATTTTTTTGAGACAGAGTTTTACTCTCATTGCCCAGGCTGGAGTACAATGGCGTGATCTCAGCTCACTGCAACCTTTGCCTCCCAGGTTCAAGCGATTCTCCTGCCTCGGTCTCCAGAGTAGCTGGGATTACAGGTGCCCACTACCATGCCCAGCTAATTTTTTTTATTTTTAGTAGAGATGGGACTTCACCATGTTGGCCAGGCTGGTCTCAAACTCCTGATCTCAGGTGATCTACTCGCCTCGGCCTCCCAAAGTGCTGCGATTACAGGTGTGAGCCACTGCGCCTGGTGAATTTTTTTCTTAAAAAAGCTTTTACTTCATGGTATTATGAAGACAAGTAGAGTTATATTTATATCATAAGCAGTACATATTTGTATAGTATATAAATAGAATACATATAAAATTTTACATCTGTTTACTTGCATGGTGTCTGTGTCCCTCCCTAGACTCTAAGCCTCACGTGGGAAGGAAGTAGTGGATGAGAACCACCACCTCAAACACAGTGGGAGCACAACAAAAATGTGTTTTAAAAGGTAAGAAAACAGTCAATCAGAGGAGCATGCTAAGTAGCATCTGAGGATGAAGTCATCAAAATCCAGATTGCAGAAAACGCTCAGGACCAACATGCTTCTTCAACAAATCTCAAAGGAAAAAAAAAAAGAGAATAAATCTGCAGATTAAGAGAGATCTGAGGAATAGATGAACCATACGCGATGTGGGATTTGTGTCAAACCAATTGTTAAACTTAGAGATGATCAGGGAAGTTTCAAAGACTATAAGGATGTTGGATAGTATTGTCATTGTTGTTTTAAGGGTAATAGCGATATTGTGGCTGTGTTTAGTGTCATGTTTAATAGCAATATCGTGGTTGTTTTATCGAGTCCTCATCTTTTAGAAATGCACACTGAAATATTAAGGGCTGATGGCTGAAATGATGTGATCTTGCAAATTTTGTGCAATTAACCTGGGGGTGAAAGGAGAGATGAGAGGTAGAGTTGAAAGATTGGCCTAAAGGTGATCGTTATTGAAGTTGGGGAGAGTCTCCATGGAAATTCATTGTACTGCTTTGCTATTTTTGTGTATGTTTGCAATTCTCTACAGTAAAAATTTAGAAGGACTAAAGGCAGGGAAGGAAAGGAAAAGAAGGAAGACCTTTTCTTTGGAGTCAAACTTGAATTCACATCTTGGCTCTTCCATTTACTAGCTGTTAGGCTCAATGTTACCACTTATTTTCAGTTTCCTTCACTGCGGTGGTACTAAAAACACTACTACTTCTCTCTTAGAGAGGTTGTGAGAATCAAATGAAGTCATAAACGCAAAGTCTGTCTGGTAAGTTGTATGTAATAAAGGGTAACTGTTATGGTTAAGATCAAATGTTGAACATACTGCCCTCTTATCTAAGTAAAATTGGTGTCAGAAAAATTACACTTTAGGCCAGGTGTGGCGGCTCGCACCTGTAATCCCAGCACTTTGGGAGGCCCAGGCAGGTGAATTATGTGAGTTCAGGAGTTGAAGACCAGCCTGAGCAACATGGCGAAACCCCATCTCCACAAAAACTACAAAAATTAGCCAGGCAAGGTGGTGTATGCTTGTAGTCCCAGCTGCTTGGGAAGGTGAAGCATGAAAATCGCTTGCATTCGGGGGTAGAGGTTGCAGTGAGCTGAGATAGCATCGCACTCCAGCCTGGGTGACAGAGCCAGAGCTTGTCTCGAAAAAACAAAATTACACTTTAACAAAAATAATAACTAAAATTGTAAAATCCTGTTTTACCTATAATACTGTCTTCCTCTCCTCCCTATTCATTGATTTTTTTAATCCTCATACTCAAAGTGAAACCTCTTTAAACAAAACTTAAAAATTGTAGTAAACAGTAACATAATGACAAAAACTAATAAAAATGATTTTTAAAATGAAGCTAAATAAAAATAAGTTTATTTCAGCATATATTTAACCAAATTTGGAAAATAATGGTAAATGTGCTCTAATTCTTAGAACAAACAATAAATGAATTAGTTTCAGGGGTTTTGGTGCAATTTTTTGCCAATGTTACATGACAGTACAATAGCAATACCTTAACTTCAGGTTTTATTCTGCAGTATGATCATAAAAATAGTCATTTTCACAAAAATATTATAAGACTTCATCTATTTCCTGAAGCCTTTCCTATTCAAGTCATTCTCTTTTGAAGCATCATGCCACCTTTCTTTTCTTCAGTTGGCAGGAGACTGATTTAGTGATATTCACATTTTCAACAGCTTTTTCAGAAACCATAGGACTTTTCCAACACCACCCTTAGAATGTTTCATGAAATCCTGTATTCTTGCATGATTTTTTTGATGTGTTGTTAGCTTGGATAGATGTTGATGTCAATTCAAAGCTGTACTAATTTTATGTGCTAGTTATTTGGGAATTCTGCATCCCTAAGCAACCTACCAATTGTTGGAACTAGAATACAAGGAACAACCAAGCTGTATTATGCCAGCGCTGCCCCCTGGTGACAGATATGAAGAACTGATCCTCCCTTCCCTTCCCACCCAGGCTGTGCTCTCTTTTTTCCTGCCACCACTCCCCTTCCATGACCAGCAACAGGCTTTGTCTTTCATATGAAACCTCTAACTATTTTCTTTCTTTTCTTTTGCTCACAAACCTCTGAAAACTCTTTCTCTTAACTGCCTCCAATTTCACTCTCCATCTAGGTGCCAAAAACAACCTCGACAGAAGCTGAACATAAGGGTAGCTCCAGCGGCTCGCCTGTCTGTGTCACAGAACGAAAAAGCCATATGTTCCGAGTGAAGTCAGAATGAAAAGCATTGCTATCAACCTGGGGAGTCCTGGAAGGTGCCCAGAAGTTCTCTTCAAAACTCTGTGCCTTTTTCTTAACCTTTAAGAAAAACTTTCTCAAATACCAGCATTCATAATCAGTTACAAACATTTTCTTTGTTAATCTTTTTATTGCTGCCCTGAGAGGCAAAAATCCTTTTTCTAGGTCATAGGGGTGGCACTCCTAAGAGACTGTGCTGGAACTGTTGGGGCCCTCTTCTATGAAGGCAGCCATCTTTCCCCCACTCCAAATTGCTTCTTGGCATCCCACTCTGCTGTGTTCTCCAGACCACAGAGGACCCAGGGCTTACTGGGCTCCCATATTTGTCCTCTCCTCCCTATTCACTGATTTTTCCAGTCCCCAGAGTAGCTTCGTCCTGGATTCAAGTTCTGGCAATACCAACTAGTAGGCATGTGTGATGAGGGCATCCCACCCTTCTAGGCCTGATATAGTCTGAACGTGTGTCCCCACCAAAACTCATGTCGTATTGTAATCCCCAATGTTGGAAGTGGGGCCTGGTGGGAGGTGTTTGGATCATGGGGGCGGATCCCTCATGAATGGCTTGGGCCATCCCCTTGGTGATAGTGAGCTTTCACTCTGAGTTCACATGAGATCTGGTCCTTAAAAGTGTATGGCACCTCCCCATACTCTCTCTCTCGTTCCTGCTCTTGCCATATGACATGTCCATCCCCTTCACCTTCAGCCATGACTGAAAGCTCTCTGAGACTCCACCAGAAGCTGAGCAGATCTCAGCACCATGCTTCCTGTTAAGCCTGTAGAACCATGAGCCAATTAAACCTCTTTTCTTTATGAATTACACAGTCTCAGGTATTTCTTTATAGCAATGCAAGAATGGCCTAATACAAGGCTTCAGCGTTCCCATGTTTAAAATGAGAATAGTGAGAGTACCAACTTCACAAGGTCACTGTGAGGGTAAATACATTAAGAAAGACCAGGGGTGTGTGTTTGGTGGGGAGGGCAGTGGTACTTGCGGTACTTAGCATCATGGCTGGCAGAGTTAGCACTCAATAAATATCAGCCCTTGCTTTCAGTTCCTTGTATCTTACACCTATGCTATCATGAACTTGCCAACAAACCCAGGGGAAGACTCCTTCCTTGGCTCTGCGTGTGCCAGACTCATTTTTACTGTTGCCAGAAGATGTGTTAAAGTAGCAGTAGAGAAGACATGAATAGCCTTTGTGAGGTAAGGAACCTACAGGATTTTTCCTAAAGGGATTCACTTCTCTTCTTTCCTATTTTCCAAGACTTGACAACCCCTGAGGTTCAGGAACTAGCAGAAGCAGTTTCACCTTGGAACACAATTTTATTTGCTACCTAAAGTAAAGGTACACTTTTAAATTTCTTCCTTTGTTTATAAATAGGACATGATTATTGAAGAGATTTTGGAAAACCACAGAAGGTGCAAAGATTTAAAAAACCACCTGACTTCCTCCTTTCAGAGATAGCCACTGATAACATTTCACCATCTTTTTTGCATATGTGTATCTCCATATTTGTTAAAAATAGACTCCTGGCCAGGCATAGTGGCTCATGCCTGTAATCCAGCACTTTGGGAGGCCGAGGTGAGTGAATTACTTGAGGTCAGGAGTTCAAGACCAGCCTGACCAACATGGTGAAACCCTGTCTCTACTAAAAATACAAAATTAGCTGGGCGTGGTGGCAGGTGCCTGTAGTCCCAGCTACTTGGGAGGCTGAGGCAGGAGAATCATTTAAACTCGGGAAGTGGAGGTTGCAGTGAGCTGAGATCGTGCCACTGCACTCCAGCCTGGTGACAGAGCAAGACTCTATATCAAAAAAAAAAAAAATAGACTCCTACTATTGTTTTGTTTTTGTTATACTTTCATGCTTTGCTTTGTCACTTAACTTATATATGAGCATTTCCCAGCATTCAATAGCCATCAAAAATGATTGCACTATAATTCATCATGTAAATGAACCATAAGTATTTATACATTCTATCATGTCCAGTTTAAACAACCCTGGAATGAACACTTTTATCAGAACTCTGTTGTCTTCACATCTGAGTATTTCTTCAGTATTAATTTCTAGAGGGGGATTACCAGGGTTAGAATGGATTATCTCACTTAATACTCTTTATACATACTGCAAAACTTTTGCAGAAAGATTGTACCACTTTACAATCCCATCAGCAAAGTCTGAGGGACCTAAAAGGCCCGCGTCTAGTCTCTTGTCCCCTCAGCTTCTGAGTGGAGGTTGTAAAGGGCTTCTCGTCAGAGCATTAGAGAGGGATTCATACTGCTTCCTGTCGTTTATTTTTAAGAGAACCTCAGGTGTATTAGAGAGGTATCATACTTCAAATGATTCCTATGATCTGACACTACCCTAACTTTCTCCACTGTTTTATGTTTTTGAAGACAGGATCTTGCTCTGTCACCCAGGCTGCAGGGCACTGGTGTAATCATAGCTTACTGTAAACTTAAACTCTTGGGCTCAAGTGATCCTGCCACCTCAGCCCCCCAAGTAGCTGGGACATGCAGGCATGTGCCACATCACTCAGCTAATTTTTTTATTTTTTTTATTTTTTTATTTTTTGTAGAGATGGAATCTCACTATATTGTCCAGGCTGGTCTCAAACTTCTGGACTCAACCAATCCTCCCACCTCAGCCTCCCAAAGTGCTGGGATTACAGGCTTCAGCCACCGCACCCAGCCTCCACCCTCTTTTTAGTGAAACTCCAAAGGTCCTGGCACTAAAAGTGGTTAGCATGGAACAACAGCCTGAAAACCACCGTCACCACCCCATTATTAGCTAACCCAACCCCTCATGGGTTACCTGCAAACATTAATCATGAAAGTAGTTGCTTTTTATTCATTTATTTCTCATCTGTGTTCCTCACTATAATCTATGTTCCATGAGGGACCACATTGTCTTATTCATCATTGTAAGCCCAGAACCTGGCCCTCTGCCCAGTACAGAGCAGATGCTCAATCAATGCGTGTTGAATAATCAAATGATTCGTCTTTGTCCCTCAAAAATGATATAGGGACAAAAATGTCCCTGCCTGTATCACATGTGCCCCCAAGTTTACAAGAGTATGGGGCCCATAATCAGATGTAGATGATTAATAGTAACTGAAGATATGGCCAGTTATTACATTGCCAAGCAGGAAGTAAGTTTCATAGCCGGCATAGTCATTTTGTCAACAAAATCAACTGTTACTCACAACCTTCCCTATTTAGAAAGTCATTGCAAGGAGCCCCCCCAGCACAAGGCAATAGCTTCATGGACATTCACTGGAGCCCGTCACTGGGTTGGAGTTTGGGGCCAGCTTAGAATTCACATATTGGCCAAAGCAACACATCTGGGATTCCAATTCTAATGGAATATTTTGACCTGTGCAATCGGAACCAGCTGAACTGTTCACACCCCTGTGAGGCTACTGCAAGCTATTGAGAGAATGGATCACTGTCACTTTAAGTTTGAAGTGCCCAAATTAAATATATTTTTGGGAGGGGTGAGTATATTTTTATGGCGTACATACAGTGTAGGCACTAAACCACCCGGGCTTGACTCCCAACCTCTCTCACTGGTTATATGACTCTGGGTAAATTCATTAAGTTTGCTGTGCCTCAGTTTCCTCATCTGGAAAACAGGCATACTAATGGTGTCTACCTCATATTGTTTTCAGGATGATTCATGGACAAATGCATGTAAAACGCATCGATCCTCACACAGAGGAAGGACCAAGGAACATTCACCATAGTCATCACTGCTGTCCTCTGGCCATTATCCTTCCTCATGACATCACCGTCAACCCCTCCATCCTCAGCCCTGCTCTCTCTCCTGCTCTTCCTTCTCACATCTCAGATTGTGGTCATTCAACAATAAAGACCGATTGGCACCAGCCGCACGCCAGAGACTTTGCTAAGTGCGAAGGACACGATTTGCCCTGTCTTCTTGGAGTCCAGTATAGGAAATGGACTAGAAGTCAGACAGTTTCAATGTAGGATGCTAGGAGCTAGGGCATGGGTAGGCGTGACCTGCCATGGGGGCACTGCCCCTCAATGTGGCCAGAGAGGCCTTCCTGAACAGAGAAACCTGGCAGGTGAGAAGAAGAGAATTCCAGGAAGAGGGAAGAGCACACAGAGGGGCCTGGAGGCAGGAGAGCCAGCAAGACCAGTTCAGGGAATTCAAAAGAGCTCGTTCTGACTGGAAAAGGAGTCAGGGTAGGTGGACAGGGTGGAGAGTTCTGAGGGGTGATGACGTTGAACCCAGCAAGGCCGGATCATGTTAAGGAGTCTGAGGCCTTAACATGATCTCCCAGGTCTCCCTGTTCCAACGAGAACACCTGAAGGATGTTGAATAGGGAGTGATGTGATTGTATTTCCATTTCAGAACATCGCTCTGGCTGCTGCCTGCAGACTACATTGCATGGGGTTAAGAATGGAGCCATGGAGACCAGTCAGGAGGCACTGGATCTATGCAAGATGGCGGCCTGATCCAGGATGCCAGTGGGAACAGACGTGTTCGTGAGCTATTAGGAGGAGCTGTGAGGCAGACTTGGTGATGGGCTAGCTCGTGGGGCAGTGGAGCTCTGACACTGTCCCAGGCCCTGAGCTCTGGCACCTGGATCCTGTGATGCCAGCAAGCCTACCTTTCTATCTGTAGCCTCACCTGCTCCCACATTCCCCTTGCCTGGCAGTCAGATTCTGCTTCCCCAAATACCATGCTAAAGTGGTCCCCTCTGATACCAACAGGATTGCTCATCTTGGCTTGGGCACCTCTGCGCTCACCTGGGAACACAGCGGCTCCCCACCTCCCTTCTCATTCAAACAGCTGACCCACCCACTGCTCCCTCCACCTGGATGTGTCTTCCCTGCTCTTCAGGACATAGATCCTTCTCATCCTCAGGTCTCTGCTGAAACATCACCTCCTCAAAGCAAGCTTCCTTGGGCTCCTCTAACTTGCTCTTCCTTGTAACATTGACCATTGGTCTGTGTTTGTGGAGTTTCTGCAGTTTCTGCCTGTTGCTTGCCTCCCCCTTAACACACACCCTTTGAATGTCAGTCCAGGAGGACCCTGCTGCCTTGCTCTCCATCATCTCCCAGGCATCCAGTGCTGTGCCTGACACTCACTGCTGCTCCATACATCATTGTGGAATGAGTAATGAGCGAAGGAAGCACACTGTGTCCCCAACCATCAGTCAGAGCAGCTCCCTTCACCATCCAGACCTTGCCTGACTCTCAAGCTCCATCTCCAACCTCACCCCTGCACGCATACAATGCCTACACACACACACAACCCTGCCCCCACAACACACACACACACACACACACACACACACACACACACACATGCTGTAGGCTCAACAAGGCTGACCTGACTACAATTCCCCATTGCCAAACCTTTGCACGCATGGGTTCCCTCTTCCCTCACAGCCCTCCTGTCTGCCCAGTCCACCCCTATGGATCCTCCAAAAACCAGCTCAGACATGACCACTTTCAGGAAGCCTTCCTCACCAATCATCACAACTAAGTTACTCTCCCCACTCCCTCCGCACCCATCGTGGTTGCACCTGGAAGTCGCCATGAATTTGAATTCTCTGCACATGTCTCCTAGTAGACGTGAGAGTAAACCTGATCTTTCGACTGGAACCACAGACTCCTCAAGGCTTCTGGAAGAATCACGCACTGTTAAAAGGGTTACATTGCCCCCTCTTCAGAAGGACCTGCCCTCCTTCTCAAGACCCTCACACCCACAGCCTTCTGCTCTTAGACACAGAACTGACTGATTTGTCCAGCCTTGGCATTGTCCTTCCACAGCCAGGGGCAAGAGGCAAATTACAGTTCTGCTTCCGCCCCTTTTTCATCCCAATATTTTCATACAAATAAAAGTCAATGCAGGCCTGGCGCGTGCCTCATGCCTGTAATCCCAGCACTTGGGAGGCCGAGGGGAGTAGATCATTTGAGATCAGGAGTTTGAGACCAGCTTGGCCAACATGGTGAAACCCCATCTCTACTAAAAATACAAAAATCTGCTAGGAGTGGTGGCGCACACCTGTAATCCCAGCTACATGGGAGGCTAAGGCAGGAGAATCACTTGAACCCGGCAGGCAGAGGTTGCAATGAGCTGACATTACACCACTGTACTCCAGACCGGGTGACGGAGCGAGACCCCATTTCAAAAAAAAAAAAGTAAATTCACAGATGGCCATCCAAAACCAGAAATCAATAATGATGGCTGTTTCTGGAAGGTGAGGAACAGGAACATGGGGTCTGAGGAGGGAAGGAGACTGCACTAAATGTCTTTTGTCTCCTTTTAAGCAGGAAAATGCATTAGTGCTTATTGCATTGTCATAACAATGTAGTTACCAAAAGCCAGAGATACATGAAGGGCAGAAATCCTTAAGAAGGAAGAGGCACCAGGTTGGGACTTCAGGGAGCATGCAGCAGGGACGGGGCCACCCAGGCTGGGAAGAGGCCGCATTTGCACACCTGCCTCCTCCTCTGACCCGCTCTTCTCCACCCCATCAGGAAGTGAACAAGCAGAGACCTCCCCACCCCCAGCCAAAAAAAGAAAAAGTGAACCATCAACTGTATCTACCTGACCCAAGAGTTACAGTCAGGGCAGGAGATAAAGCTTACACCCCCATAAATAGCGTGTCCTGGGGACTTACTATTCCAGCACTTGGGCTCCGGGCTGCCTCAGTGAAGAACTCAGTGAGGTATATGCCTTTATAGGCCTTCCACAGATGCGGAAGTGCAAACAGCGATCCACCTGCCATGCAAGGCACCCATGATGAAAACGTATGCTGGCTACAGATGTGGGTGGAGAAGAGGGTAAAGCCTTTTGCTCTGACTGCAGCATCAACTGGCACATCTCTGCCCGCCAAGGACCCAGAGCTGGGAAGGCTCAGCTCGTGGCTACCTGACAGCTCCAGGACATGCAGTCCATTCATCAGGGAAGCGAGTCTAGGAACCACCCCTTCTCCCAGGAGAAAGTGGCTTCTTTGTTCCAGGAGAAAAGGAGAAAAGAAATTCCTTTGTGTGTTACAAAGCAGGTTGCTTTTCTTCCCCTCTCTTTTATGAATCTAGTTGCTTGAAAGGTCCTGTGTTGAACCTACCTTTGGCTGTCATGTCTCTCCATGATTATGCACAAGGCAAGAGAAAGCAAGAACTGTAACTTGAGACTCAGCGATTCAGCTTAACCACCCCAAATAACTGACAGCGTGGGTATAAAACATGCCGCAACAATGCCGGCCCAATGGCTATTACGGTGATTTACTCTGGACCACATGAAGTTCAGCGGCCGGGGAAGAGGGCAGAGCCTTAAATGGGCTTTCATGCCTGTGTCGTAAATTCAGATCACTGCTTCAAAGGTGGTGCCAAAGTGCTGGTAACCCAAAGTCAAGGGGCCTAGGTTTTGTTTTCCAGGGCAAAGGGACACCATCAATGATGGGAGAGTTCTGCAGAGGTGACCCAGGGATGGGTTCCCGGCCACATCTTCCCTAGCTTTGTCTCTTTAGCCTAGAAGAAGAGGCGTAAAAGGTGTCAGCAGCCCCAGTGCTCAGTAAATCACTGGGTGTGAATCAGTGGGGCTGGGTGACGGCCTTAGAGAGTCATTTCTCCTGGAAGCCAAGCCCAGAAGGCCCCACACTTGGTGACCCCATCAATGGGTCATCAGGCCTTGCTCAGTTACAGAAGAGACCTCTTCCAGGGTTAGAAAGAGGGGATGGGAGAAGAGTCCTCAATTCTCACAAAGAAATAGCCTCAAGCCACTGTGTCGGTGGGAATGAAAGGAAAACGTGACATGCTAATACTGACCACTTAATAATCTCTAACGTTTCATGAGCCTGGGCTTTATGCCAGGATAGTGCTATTGGGGGAAAGAAGATTTTGTTTCAGAGTCAAAAAGACCAGTGAGAAAAAGAAGCCTATATACTATATTCAAACAAGTATCAGTCATTTATCAACAACAGCTACCATCTATTAAAAGAACACTTTACCCCATATTTACCTGGAGAGGGAAATATTATAACTGCCGTTTTGCAGGAAACAGAGGTTAAGAAACTGATCCACAATCTCACAGCTAGTTACATGTAGGTATATGTGTGCTCTTTTATATGACATTGGTACATTTATTTCATATTTTAAATTTAGAATTGGAAGTGGTTTACACTTAGTGATTAGGCATTTTTAGACATAAAGAACAACTGTGTTGCAGGGTTTGATGGCACATGGCTGTAATCTCAACATCTTAGGAGGCCAAGGCGGGAGGATGGCTTGAGCCCAGGCTCAAGCAAGATCCCCCGTCTCAAAAAACAAAACAAAACAAACAACAACAAAAGAACCGTTTTAACTATTTTTTTGCATATTTGGAAAAGAAATGTCTTTCTCTTTATTTTACCGGTTGTAGTAAAGAAACCACGTGGCACAACCAGCATCTTTCATAAGTGGAAAGAGTTGAGAAAACAGTCCATGACCCAGGAAGGCCCAGTGGTTCCAGAGACCTGGGATCTGATCCCACCCTGACGCTCACTTAGTATGTTACCTGAGTCAAGCCCCTCCCCTTTCTGGGCCTCGGATTTATCTTCGAAGGTGAGGAGGCTGATTTCTCAGGTTTCCTCCATCCCAGCCCTAAAGCTTGAGATGTAATTGGTGCACTCTGGGGCAGGCTGTCACCTGGACACCCATCCTGAGTGATATAAAACAGTTTTCCTAGAGGACTGGAACCAAGAGGGCGACGTTGTTCAGGGACCTTTATGCATTATCTTGCCTCCCTGTGCTTGTAGAGCTAGATTTGTGCTGCCTTCAGATCCTACAAGAGTCTTGGGTTTTGTGTAGCAGAAGCTTCTGCCGCAGACACCACCACAATGGCCTGGTCCAGAGGTGGCAAATGGATTTTCTCTCATTTGCACAATAGTAGTCGGGCCCAGTCGGGGGACAGAACTCACACCGGTGATTTTAATAGCATCGAATGTGAGGAATTGTTAGCTAGGTATCCAAAAGGGCGAAAACAGAACTCGAGGGTATGATGGAGATGGCAACTATGGGAAGCAGCTCCACCCACACAGCCAGAGCCCAAAGGGAAGTACTGCAACATGGAAGGTTGGAAAAGGCAAAATTCGGACCTCTGAAGAAGGGGCTGGCAGACTGGTGCCTCTGTCTTTGAGGGGCACCAGGAAGGTGGTGTCAAAAATTTTCAAAAAACTACTAACCAGTTCAGCTTTTGCCACAAGAAGAAACTGCTGTCGTCTGGCTGGACAAGCATTGCCTGGTTGATATGGACAGAAACCACAAGCAGATAGGACAGAGGGATGCTGCTCCTCCTCCCCCTCCCCTCCCCCTCCCCTTCCTCCCTCCCCCTCCCCCTCCTTCTTCCCCTCCCCTCTACCTTCCCCTCCCCCTCCTCTCCCCCTCCCCCCTCCCTCCCCCTCCCCTCCCCCTCCCCCTCTCTCTTCCCTCTTCTCACTCTCTCCCCTTACCTCTTTACCCCCAACCCTAACCCTTCTCCCCCTCCCCCCTTTTCCCCCTCCCCCTCCTTCCCCTCCTGTCTCGTTGCTTTCCTCTAGCTCCCCCTGGTGGGCAGAGTCACAGCCCCAGCATCACAAAGCGGGTATGGAAGGGTGAGTTTGCAGCTGAGAAACATGCTTGGGCTGACCACCTGGCCCAGCCCCCTTCTTTGGGTTTGGTTGTAGCTTCCTAGAGCACAGCATGGAGGCTTATGAAGCCTCGTCATCTTGTGATAACTTGGTGATGTCAGTCATAAGCCCAGAAAAGAGAAGTAGTGGCATGAATATCACATATCAGCCCTTTCTCTGGTGATTTAATTACCCACCACAATGAGTGGGATAGGTGATCGTTGCTTCCTGACCTCTAAGGGATGGACAGCTGAGCCACAGAGCCAAGACGATCATCAACAGATTCCCTCCCCTTCACCTCCCTGTCCAGCTCTCACCTACCTAATGTGGACAATTAGGTCATGTCCAGAACCCGAAAGTAAAACGTAAACTCTTTCCTAGTGATTTCCAGGAAATATGGACTACAGCAAGGAGAAGGATGGTTTAAAAAGATGCCTGCCCCTGGCCACCGCCCTCTCACAGCCAAAGATATTCTCTTCCTGGACCCTGGAAGGGCAAGAGTGAGGAATAAGAACAGACTCTTCAGTCACTAGCATGAGCGAAGCACTCCCCAGGGATTCAGCCCAGAGAATCGGGCTGATTCAGTCGGAAAGCTGGCAAGGCTTTGGATTCAGGCAGTCATGGGTTTAGCCAGGTCAGCCACTTTCTTTGTGTTGTTTATGATTAAGTAACATACAATCTCTGTCCATAAATTCAGTAGGCAAGAAAGATAGATTTGTATGTTTTTTAAATTTCAACTTCATTTCTATTTTGCTGATAAGAAATAATAATTCTAGGACCAAGTGCGGTGGCTCACATCTGTAATCCCAGCTCTTTTGGAGGCTGAGGCAGGCGGATCATCTGAGGTCAGAAGTTCTGAGACCAGCCTGGCCAATATGGTGAAACTCCATCTCTACTAAAAATACAAAAATTAGCCAGGCATGGTGGCAGACGCCTGTAATCTCAGCTATTTGGAAGGCTGAGACAGGAATATCACTTGAACCCAGAGGGCAGAAGTTGCAGTGAGCTGAGATCGTGCCATTGCATTCCAGCCTGGGTGACAAGAGGGAAACTACAACTCAAAAAAAAAAAAGAGAGAGAAAAGAAAAAAGAAAGAATAATTCTAGTCTTTTCCGCGGGGGGTTCAGGAGAATTATTTCAGTGATGTGGCAGAGCTAGCTCTATGGTTCACGGGAGCAGACTGCGCGCTCCTTTCCCAGTTCTGCAGAGAGCTCACACTGATATCCTGAAACCAACCACGGTGGGAGTAGTCAGCAAGCGCTGCCAGTCAGCGATGTTCAGTTTTTGTGTCTGGAGGCCCAGATCACTAGTGCAACACAGATCCCCTTCTCTTCCAAGGCTGGGAGGTGAGAAGAGGTGGAGGGTAAATTTGGTCATGGAAAAGGGTCCATCAGTTTTCAGCCAGGGCTTCCCACAGATCAGCCCCAAGATGACGCTTGTTCTTGTCTGCAAAGCATCTGCACAATGCTTCTCTCATCCCCTTTCTGTGCCACCTTTGAGCACGGACTCTCTGCCAGGCTGTCCTCGTTCCCTCCCTGGATACACACTGGGAAGCACTTCCCTTGCAGCTCTGATGACAAAAGAGAGCTCTCTGCTCTCCTCACTCCTCGCCAGCCCAGAAGCTGTTTTTAAAGTATGAATAAAATCCTTTCCTCCTCACCTTCCTCAAATACTATCATTAATGTTTTTAAGCTTTTGGAAACAAAAAGCCAGGGAGTTCTGTCTCACATCTGCCTTGAGCTCAGGAGCACAGGGCAACTCTGTTTGAATGGGAGAAACGGAAGGAGAGAAATACTAGAAAGGAAAAATAGGTTAATATGGCAAAAATTTCAGGCCGTAAGTACATTTCATAATTCTGACTTTTTGAGTGTTTTTTTTCCCCCCGCTAGCTAATAGCATTCTCACACTTCTCTGTGGTGTTGGAAGGGCAAATAATATCAATACATGGTCTGTACAGTGCCTAACACATAGTAGGTCCTCAATAAATGGTGGCTTCTTTCACCTTCACTGAGGTTCTGCCTGAAGACAAGATTCAGTGGGGATAGAAAGCCAGAAATGGGTGCCTCATCCTTCTTTCCCTTGCATGGTGGCAGGGATTATGATCCATTGGTGACTCATTGGGTTGGTCATGTGACCCCCCTCCTTTGGGCTTTGAGAAGCAGATACTGGTACATTAATGATGGGTAAGAAACCCACATACTCAACTAACATGAAATGTCCTCTTAGGTAAAGCAGAAAGACTGACAGAATATTCAACAAGTGGATAAAACCAGTAATGCTAGCTCAGAGCATGGAATCTTGGCAAGCTACCATCTTCTTGGATGTTTCCCCTCAGTCCCTTTCCAAGCCTTTCTCTTGGAAGCCTGATATTCCAACTCTACAAGTTTTGCCTGGTCAGTTTCATCCATAACCACAATTGCCATATACCTCCCCACACTATCCACTGATGACTCCAATTCCATTCTTCTCTACCCTGAACACCAGATCGTATTTGCGGCTCTCTTTTGAGCATTCCCAACAGATTCCACAGACACCCACACAGTCAATACGTCCCATCCTGAACTCTTCATCTTCCTCCCTCTCCTGACACTGACCATTGTCTGCCCGCTCCATCCTAGTGAAGGTTACTTCCACCTCTGGTCATCCCAGGCACCTTCTTCATGCTCATTCCTCATATCAGTTGATTCTAAGTTCCAATGATTCTGCTTCTTAATCATGCCTGCCTCTGCAGTCCGCTGTCCAGGCACATTAGAACAACTCTTGTTTCTCACAGGAACCACCAAATTCTCCTTCAAATTCCTTTTTCTGCCCTCCTGTCTTGGCCCCTTCAATCCAGCCATCACTGCCTAAAACAAATCTGAATGTATTTAGGTTCCCTATTAACCAACTCCCTATGACCCATGCACTGAAGTTAGAACTTGACTCACGGTTTCCAGGATCCAGAGTTAATGCCTCGAACTTCAGCCTCATCTATTTACTCTTCTCATACTGCCTGTTACCTGCTCTAGACACACTGAACTATCTATCCTTTCTAGTTCCTTCTGCCTACAGTACCATTTCTCTGTTAGCCCCAGTAAGCCATACTTATTTTTACAACTCCATCTCCTGCACCTTCTCTGTGAAGCCCCCTAGATTCCTTACCTCTTTGATGAGATTTGATAATTCCCCACTTGAGTTTACTTCTGCCCCCCATTTGGGCTTTATGTAGGGTCCAGCCCTACAGGGTCCTTTGAGCCCCTCTCTGCTGGTGTGGAGATGAGAAACTGTAGATATGAAAGACACGAGACACAGAGACAGAGAAAAGAGAGTAATGGCCCGGGGATCCACTGCTAACCAAAGCGTGGAGTCCGGCAGTGGCCCCGAGTGCCTGGACACTCTGACTTTTATTGAGTACAAAGCTGGGGGCAGGGTAGGTAGTGCCTGGTGCAAAGCTGTGGGCAGGGTAGGTAGGGTGTGGCATTGGTGGTCGGTGATAGGGTCAAGTACATCATGTGTCATACAGGTGGGGGCCCAAGATTTTTAGGTAGCCAAGATGAGGTAAGGAGCATAATGCATCAGCACTTTTTCCATACTTGTCAAGAAAGAACAAAGACATTAAAGTTTATATTACTTTTACTGATTATCTCTTCTAAGAAAAAAGGAACCAGGTGCAGAAGCGGAACATGAGCGTGGACATGGAATGTGACCACTGAAGCACAGCATCACATAGAGACAATTAAGCCCCCAGATGTCTGTTGGCCTCCCTGACAGCCATCAGGCCTACCGCAAGAGCTCAGAGGAGCGGAGTTTTCTCCTAACTCCCCCGAGGAGGAGACATCTTAGCCAGCTTGGACGTCTCCTTCCCTAGCTGGCCAAGCAGCAGGTGCTTTCCCAGTGCTGGCCCTACCGCACAGCCGAGGCGCCCTCCGGCAGCCCTTATACCTGCCTGACAGAGGGCTTAAAGCGTCTTGCCTTAGGGTCATTCCTTTCACAATGTCACCCCAGGTTCACTCTTCACATCCTGAAAGGCATTAGTAAAAGAACTAAGATCACATATGAATAACTAAGATCACATATAAATAAGTACTATGGTTATATCTCGAGTTATTTTCTTCTTCATTATTTATATGGAAACAGGCTGAGGCTTCTGACTCCTGCCTGGGCACTTACAGGGTGGGGGGGACCCCCCCACCCACAGCTTTACCTTTACCTTCCCACAGTACAATTCTTTCCTTTATACATCTGTCTTCCCCTCTACTCTGGCCTCATCAAGGGAAGGGAACATGTCTTAATCATGTTTTTTTCCTATGAAATAAGACCTTTCTGCTAAGAGGGGAGCAAATAGAATTATGGTGCTGTAAGGTGATTTCACTTGTGAATTAGGAAGTCAGAAGTATGAAGTTTCAGGGATGAAGTGTGATTATGAAATGCAAGGTAGTAAAATCCATTCAAAATGGTTTTTTATAAGATTAGGATGCATACTATTACCCCTAGAAACCACTTTAAATATTTTTTAATGTATAGCTAAAAAACGAATAGAAGAGGCCGGGTGCTGTGGCTCACGGCTGCAATCCCAGCACTTTGGGACGCCAAGGTGGGTGGATCACCTGAGGTCAGAAGTTCAAGACCAGCCGGATCAACATGGTGAAACCTCTGTCTCTACTAAAAATACAAAAATTAGCCAGGCATGGTGGTGGGCACCTGCAATCCCAGCTACTTGGGGGACTGAGACAGGAGAATTGCTTGAACCCGGGAGGCAGAAGTTGCATTGAGCTAAGATTGTGCATTTCACTCTAGCCTGGGCAACAGAGTGAGACTCCACCTCAAAAAAAAAAAAAAAGAAAAGAAATTAGAGGTAATAGGCTGAGTGTGGTGCCTTACACCTGTAATCCCAGCACTTTGGGAGGCCGAGGAGGGTGGATCATTTGCAGTCAGGAGTTCAGACTAGCCTGGCCAACATGGTGAAACCCCATCTCTACAAAATATATATACAAAAAATTTAGCCAGCCATGGTGGCACATGCCTGTGGTCCCAGCTACTCAGGAGGCTGAGGCATGAGGCATGTTTAATCCCAGGAGGTGGAGGTTGCAATGAACCAAAATCACACCAATGCACACAGAGCGAGACTCCATGTAAAAAAAAAAAAAAAAGAAAAGAAAAGATAAAATAAACAAATAGAGAAAACAAAATGGAATATCAAAAAATATTTGGTGGTTGGGCATGGTGACTCAGAGCCTGTAATTCCAGCATTTTGGGAGGCTGAGCCAGGTGGATCACTTGAGGTCAGGTGTTCAACACCAGCCTGGACAACATGGTGAAACCCCATCTCTACTAAAAAAGAAAATTAGCCAGGCATAGTGGCATGTGCCACTTGGGAGGCTGAGCCAGGAGAATTGCTTGAACCCAGGAGGCGGAGGTTGCAGTGAGTCGAGATCATGCCACTGCACTCCAATCTGGGTGACAGAGCGAGAGTCTGCTTCAAAAAAAAAAAAAAAAAACAGTTAACCCCAAAAGAAGGCAGACAAGGAGCAACAAAGAAGGAAAAAACTGAATAAACAAATGAAAAATTAGTAGCAAAATAATATTAGATTGATGCAAAAGTACCTATGGTTTTTGCTGCACTTACTTTTGCACCAATTTAATAGATTTAAACACAGTCATATCAAGAATTACTTTCAATGTAAAAGCCTCAATTGAAAGGCAGAGATTGTGGCTGAGCATGGTGGCTCAAACCTGTAATCCCAGCACTTTGGGAGGCCAAGGCAGGAGGATCACTTGAGCCCAGGAGTTTGAGACCAGCCTAGGCAACATGGTGAGACTCCTTCTCCAAAAAATACCAAAAAATTAGGTGTGGTATGTGCCTATAGTTTAACTAGATAAAAAGTAAGACTCAAATATATGCTATCTACAAGACATAAATGTTCATTGTGAAGACTTCAGATCCAAAAGAGTATATGCCGCACTATTCCCTTGATATAAAGTTCTAGAACAAGCAAAGCTTATCTACAGTTACAGAAAACAGTGGTTGGCTTAAAGAGGCATTGACTCCAGACGTGAGGAAGCTTTCTGATGGAAATGTTTTCTTTCTTGATTGTGATAGTGATTATACAAATGTGTTCATCTGACAAAACTCATTGAGCTGTATACTTAAAATGTGTGTGATTTAAGGCATGTAAATTCATACCCCCAAAAAATTGATTATTAAAAAAACAGGATGAAAACATGAAATGGTTCAACCACTGTGGAAAGCAATTTGGCAATTCTTCAAAACGTCAAGAATAGAGTTATCATATGACCCAGGAACCTCACTCCCAGGTATGTATAACCTCACTCCCAGGTATATTCAAAGAATTGAAAACAGGTACTGAAAAAAATACATGTGCACACATGTTCATAGCCACAGCATTCACAATATCCAAAAGGTGGAAACAACCCAAATGTCCATCAGCAGATACATGAATCAACAAATCGTGGCATAAACATTAAAGGAAATCAAAGTAGTGCACCCAAAAATAAACCCCTGTGACATATTTTGAGATAGCTGTTCAGAGGACATGCAAACAGAAGTAGGCCTGCAAAGCTGCCTTTTGTGAAATTGCATCTGTAGAGAAAATCTGCACAGATGCAGCCAGGCTTTCTCTGAGGCTTTCCCTTGTCTAATCTAGGAAAGATTAACTGAGAGTCTGACACCTTCAAGTCTGGAAGAAACATTCGCCATCTATTCTCTCTGAGGGCTGCTACCTGTGAAGTGTATTTACATTACAAGACCACCTATGCCAGCCACGCCTCCCCTCTCCCCGCACTTAACCTGTTTTGCCGTAGTCCGAGCCCTTGATCGTTCTGCACCCTCAAGATGTTGTATAAGTTTCTGAAACCTATTGAGGGGTTGGGGTCATTACTCTGTGGTTTTCCCCATGTGCACATTAATAAATCTGTGTGCGTTTTCTCTCATTAATTTGCTTTTTGCCAGTTAATTTTTTAGCAAAACTTCACAGGGCAAAGGAGGCGCTCTCCCTTGGCCCCTACAACACAGAATGAAATATCATTTGGCAATAAAAAGGAATGACGTACTGATACACAGTATAACATAGGTGAGCACTGAAAACATTACGCTAAGCGAAAGAAGCCAGACACAAAAAAATCACATATCGTAGGATCCCATGTATGTGACATATCCAGAGTATTTAAATATTCTGGATATTTCACCTAAGAGAAGGCACAGGGGTGGCTGCCAAGGACTGAGCGAGGGGGTAACGAGGGAAAACGGCTTAACAGATTTCCTTCTGGGGTGATAAAAATGGGAGCTAGGCAGGTGTGGCGGCTGCACAACATCGTGAATGTACTAAATGCCTCTGAATTGTTCATTTTTCAATGGTTATTCTTATGTTATTTGAATTTCACCTCAATAAAAAGAGATTTCTTTCTACTTCCAACCAAGAGAAAGTAACGGAAACCAGATTTACCCCCATGCCTGAAACAACCAAAAAGAATGGACAAATATATGAAACAGCAGTTTCCAGGACACTTGATAGCAGGCAACAAAGGACGGTGATCCCTGCGTGATAAGGAACAAATGATGGGAAGCCTATGACCGCTCCAGCTTAGGGACTTAAAAGAGTTTCCAGGCCACAGCACATGGAGGAGTCATTCAAGCAGAATTCACCAGGCCCCTCAATCGAGGAGACACATCTAAGAGTCTAGAAAGACTAAGAGAGTAGGAGGAAGACAATAACTATAGGAATATAAAATATCTTATTCATACAAAAAACAAGATGTAATTCAGAATGTCTGCCATCCAATTAAAAATTACCGGGTATAATAAAGAAGCTAAAAGATATGATCTAAAAGGAGGAGAAAAATTACCAGTTCAAACCAACCCAGAATTAACGCAGATGTCAGAATTAGCAGAGATGGACGTTAAAACAGTTATTATAACTTATTTCACATGTTCAAAAAGTTAAGCAGACACAAGGAAGATAATACCAGAGGGCTGTGGGAAGGCAACCAAACTGAACTTCTACAGATGCTGAGATTCTACAGTTGCTGAACTTTTACAATGCGTAAGATGAAAAATACTGTGGGCCGGACCCCAGTGACTCATGCCTGAAATCCCAGCACTTTGGGAGGCAAAGGCAGGCGGATCATTTGAGGTCAGGAGTTTGAGACCAGCCTGGCCAAGATGGTGAAACCTTGTCTCTACTAAAAATTAGCCAGGCATGGTGGCACATGCCTGTAGTCCTAGCTGCTCAGGAGGCCGAGGTGGAAGGATCACTTGAACCTGGAAGGCAGAAGCTGCAGTGAGCTGAGATCATGCCATTGCACTCCACCCTGAGTAACAGAGCGAGACTCTGTCTCAAGAAAAACAATAAAGAAAAAAAGCACTGTGGATGGGATTGATAGCAGATGAGACACTGCGGAAGAAAATAATAAATTTGAATAAATAGCAATAAAAGCTACCCAAAATGAAACAAATAAAAGAGAATTTAAAAAATGCAAACAGCATCAGAGAGCCATGAGATTATTTCAAGCAGTCCCCAAAGAAGAGGAAAGAGAAAAAGGAAAAAATAATTGAAGGAATAATGGCTAAAATTTTACAAAATTGATGAAAAGTATAAACCCAAGAAGCGTAACAAACTCCAAGCACAAGGAATTTGGAGAAAACTGCTTCACAGTACACTGTAATCAAAATGTTCCCAACCAGTGTTAAAGAGAAAATCTTAAAAAGCATTCAGAGGAGAAAAGACACGTTAAGTACAGAGAAACAGAAGAACAGCAATAAATGTCCTGTTAGAAGCAATGCAAAAGAGTAAGACAATGGCCCAGTGCCTTTAAAATACTGAAACCAAAAAGCTGTTCATCTAAAATTCTCTACTTGGTAAAAATATCTTTCAAAAACAAAAGCAAAATAAAGACTATTAGGCATACAAAAGCTGAAAGAATTACATGAAAGGGGTGTGTGTGTGTGTGTGTGTCTGTGTGTGTGTGTGTGTGTGTGTTGGAGTCTCACTCTTGTTGCTCAGGCTGGAGTGCAATGGTGCAATCTTGGTTCATTGCAACTCCACCTCCCAGGTTCAAGCAATTCTCTGCCTCAGTCTCCCAAGTAGGTAGGATTACAGGCACCTGCCACCACACCTGGCTAATTTTTGTATTTTTAGTAGAGACAGGGTTTCACCATATTGGCCAGGCTGATCTTGAACTCCTGACTTGGTGATCCACCTGCCTTGGTTTCCAAAGTGCTGGGATTACAGGCGTGAGCCACCACACCCAGCCATGAAAGGTTTTCTTAAAAATTTCACAAGGATCCAGTGTTCTACTCCAGCGGGAAAATGCGGCCCTTGGCTGAAGACGAGACTCATGTAATGTTTGAGAAGATCATGAAATACATCAGGGAGAATCTGCTGCCGGTGGACAGACCCAAGAGCAGCTACTCTATGTAAGTGAGAAGATTCTGAAGTTGGCTGCCACTATCTCCAGGGGCAAACCGGTGTGGCTGGGAACTTGTTTCAGAAAATGCACTGAGACCCACAAGTTTCAGTTGCACATCACAACTCTAGGTTACCTTGGACCCTATGCCAAGTATAAAGTATGGATATAGCTTAGAGCTTCTCCCTGGAGCAGATCAGTCCTTGCTGTATGGGAACCATCTGTTGAAGTCTTGTCTGGGTTGAATCACCAAAAATACTCCTCAGCACCAAGGAGTGGCGGTGTGCTCCATGGCAGACATTCCTTGGGTTTTGGGGTGGCAGGAAAATGTACACAAGACTGCAGAAAAGCGGACCTCACGGTGATTGTGGTATTTCATCATGCAGACATTGAGGAATATGTGAGGCATGAAACACAGTTGACTTAAAACGAAGTCGAGGCCTTACAGCTATGTGGAAGGGCCAAGCTTTGTTCCCTGTGTTTGTGTGGACGCCACCAAGGAGTGGAGGTCCTTTGTCAACACTGTGACCTCTTCAGGGACTTCTCCCTTTACTAGTCTCTCTACCACTGACAAATGCAGGCTGGATTCTTACTGTACAGAAATGGCTTTAAAATGGAGTTTCAGATCTTTGTTTGCACTAAATAGAATATTCTGGTTTGTATTTGAATCAGAGGGCTTCTTGTTCTGAATAACAGGTTCAAAATCACGGGAACTGAGGACAAGAATAGCTTATTGTTATCTGTGATAACACTTTGTTTTCCAAACTCATAAGAATACAATGGATTTTCTCTGTTGTTTATTCACGTTGTGAAAGATACATATTGCCATATCAGAATAGTAAGCCACTTGTGGGATTTTTACAAATGAAATTTGGCTAAAATAACAAGAGAAATTTATTCAGCTATTTTTCTATATAGTAAATGCTGCATGGTATGGAAGAAAAACTTGGGCTCAAACCCCAGTTCTGCTGCCAACCAGCTATATGGTCTTGGATGACTCATTCAACTTCAATAAGCCTCATTCTCTTCTGTTTAAAAAAACTACAAAACTGATTTTAAAAAGCTTTAATCATTTACCTACGAATGGTTTTTAGAATTAGAAATCAGGCCAAGGGCCATGGCTCACGCCTGTAATCCCAGTACTTTGGGAGGCCAAGGCGGGTGGACCACCTGAGGTCAGGAGTTCAAGACCAGCCTGGACAACATGGTAAAACCCCGTCTCTACTAAAAATACAAAAAATTAGCTGGGAATGGTGGCACATGCCTGCAATCCCAGCTGCTTAGGAGGTTGAGGCAGGATAATTGCTTGAACCTGGGAGGTAGAGGCTGCAGTGAGCTGAGATCATACCATTGCATTCCAGCCTGGGCAACAAGAGTGAAACTGTCTCAAAAAAAAAAAAAATGAATTAGAAATCATAATTGTAAAGCATCTAGCACAGTGCCTGGGAAATGTTAGGTAGTGAATAAATGGTAAGGGTTATTTTTCTAGTACATATATTAGATATTTCTATTACAAAGTGTGGGGTCTTATATAACACACTTTTTAAAAACAATCACTAGAACAAGTCAGAAAATCAGTAAGGATATAGATGAATTGAATAACACTGTCAACCG
This sequence comes from Cacajao melanocephalus, assembly GCA_963573385.1. Lineage (NCBI taxonomy): Eukaryota > Metazoa > Chordata > Mammalia > Primates > Pitheciidae > Cacajao > Cacajao melanocephalus. The sequence continues at coordinate 85,037 of CAUYLG010036032.1, forward strand.
ACTTGATGTAATTCATATTTATAGACCATTCATTCCACCCAACAGCAGCAAAATGCACTTTTTAAGAGCACATGGAATATTCACTATGATAGAATACATGCTGATCCATAAAACAAGTCTTAATAAATCTGGAAGGATTCAAGTCAAAGTGTGTTCTCTGATCACAATAGAACTAAATTATAAATCAGTAACAGGGAGATATCTGAAAAATTCTCCGTGTATTTGAAACAAAATAATATATTTGAAATAACCCATGGGTCAAAGAAGAAATCAAAAGGGAAATTAGAAAGTATTTTAAAATGAACGAAAATGAAAACAAACCATATCAAATTTTGTGCTCAAGAAGCACAAATTTCATGCTAAAGCAACATTAGACATTTATAACACTAAAACACCTACTTAGAAAAGTGCAAATGTCTCAAATTAATGACCTCATCTTCCTCCTTAAGAAACTAGAAAAAGAAGAGCAAGTGAAATCCAAAGTAAAAGGGATAAAAGAATAAAGAATAGATCAAAAATCAATTTTTAAAAAAAGGGGGGGTTGGGAGCAGTGGCTCACGCCTATAATCCCAACACTTTGGGAGGCTGAGGTAAGCAGATCATCTGAGATCTGAGGTCAGGAGTTTGAGACCAGCCTGGCCAACATGGAGAAACCCCATCTCTACTAAAAATACACAAGTTAGTCAGGTGTGGTGGCACACGCCTGTAATCCCAGCTACTCAGAAGGCTGAGGCAGGAGAATTGCTTGAACCCAGGAGACGGAGGTTGCAGTAAGCTGAGATCACACCATTGCACTCCAGCCCAGGTGACAGAGCAAGACTCCATCTCAAAAAAACAAAACCAAAAAACCAGATAAAGAACATAAAAGAAATAAAAGGAAAATGTAATTATTTGAGGAAAAAAAATCAATAAAATTAATAAAGCTCTAGCCAGATTGACCAGGAAAAAAGAAGAAAATATGCAAATTGCCACTAACATAAATGAGAGTGGTGACATCACTACAAACTCTACAGACATTAAAAGAATAAGACATTATTATGAAAAACTTTATGCCAATAAACTTGAAAACTTAGGGTAAATGGACAAATTCCTTGAAAGACAAAAATTACTAAAGCTCACTCAAGAAGTAATACAACCTAAATAGGCCTATATCTATTAACTAAATTGAATTTGTGAGCAAAAACCTTCCCATAAATGTTCAGGCCCAGATGGCTTCATAGGTGAATTCCACCAAACATTAAAGGACAAAATAATAAAACTTCTGCATAAACTCTTCCAGTAAAGTGGAGAGGAAGGAAAGCTGCTTCATTGATCCTGTGATGTCAGGACTACCTTGGTACCAAGACAATACGGAAACATTACAGGCAAGTCGGCATTCTTTAAGAATATAGATACGAAAATTCTCAACAAAATTTTATCAGGGCCTGTCCCCATGTCTCATACCTGTCTAATTCCAGCACTTTGGGAGGCCAAGGTGGGAGGAACACCTGAGCCCAGGAGTTTGAGACCACCCTGGGCAACATAGGGAGATACCATCTCTACAAAAAAAAAAAATGTTTTAATTAGGTTGGCACGGTGGTGGGTGCCTATAGTCACAGCTACTCAGGATGATAAGGTGGGAGGATCACTTGAGCCCAGGTCAAGGCTGTAGTGAGCTGTGATCTCACTATTGCATTCCAGCCTGGGCAATAGAATAAGACCCCCATTTCAAAAAAAAAACAAACAAAAGACTGGACTCAGTGGCTCATGCCTGTAATCCCAGCACTTTGGGCAGCTGAGGCAGGTAGATCACCTGAGGTCAAGAGTTCAAGACCAGCTTGGGCAACATGATGAAATCCCATCTCTAATAAAAATATGAAAATTAGCCAGGCATAGTGGCATATGCCTGTAATCCCAGCTACTCAGGAGGCTGAGGCACTTGAACCTGGGAGGTAGAAGCTACAGTAAGCCAAGAGTATGCCACTGCACTCCAGCCTGGGTGACAGAGCAAGACTCCATCTCAAAACATAATAATAATAACAATAATAATAAAGTAAAATAAAAAGTCTGGGCTTGGTGGCTCACACCTGTAATCCCAATATTTTAGGAGGCCAAGGCAGGAGAATCCTTTGAGCCCAAGAGTTCAAGACCAGCCTGGGCAAGACAGTGAGATTTCATCCCTACAAAAACACTCAAAAATTAGCTGGGCATGGTGGTATGCACCTATATTCCCAGCTACTCAGAAGGCTGAGGCAGGAGGATCTCCTGAGCCCAGGAATCCAAGAGAGCAGTGAGCTATGATTATGCCACTGCATTTCAGCCTGGGTGACAGAGATCCTATCTCTACATAAATAAATAAATAGTTTTAAAAATATTAACAAATAAAATCTTAAAAATATATAAAAAGGCCAAGACCAGATAAGCTTTATCTCAGGAATGCAAGGTTAGTGTAATCAGTATAATTCACCATGTTAACAGGCTGAAAAAGATAAATCATATGAACATCTTAATAGATGCAGTGAAGACATTTGATAAAATCTAACATACATCCTTTATTGTTGAAAAGAGTACTAACTGTCAGCAAACTAGGGATACAAAGAACTTCCTCAGCTTGATAAAGGGCATTGATGAAAAACCTTCAGGCAACGTAACACTGCATGGTGAAAGACTCAAAGCTTTCCCCCTAAGACAAAGAACAAGGCACCCATGTTCAATTCCTCATTTCTATTCCACATTGCACTGGAGGTTTATTAAGCCAAGAAAAAGAAATAAAAAGCATTCCAATTGGAAGGGAGGAAGTAAAACTGTCTTTATCTACAGGTGATATGATCATTTATGTTGTAAGATACAAAATCAATATATAAAAAATTTATTTCTATATGCTTGCAATTTATAATCAGAAGTTGGAAATGAAAGTAATACCATTTACAATGGCATAAACAACATGAAATATGCAGGGATAAATCTGATAAAAGATATGCAAGGCATTATGTGAAAGATTGCAAAACATTCCTAAGAGACATTGAAATGAAGCAATGTCCCATATTCTTAGGTAGAAAGACTCAATATTGTTATGATGTCAGTTCTCTTCATATTGATGTATAGATTCAATATACTCAACAATCAAAATCTCAGAAAGCTTTCTAAGAAATTAAAAAGCTGATTCTAAAAGTCAGAAATACAAAGGATATATAAAGAACTTTCAAAACTCAATAAAAAAGAAAACAGTTCCACCCTCGTCCCAAAATGGTCAAAAAATTTCAAGAGGCACTTCCCCAAAGAAGATATACAAATGGCAAATACAGTACCCACATGAAAAGATATTCAACATCATTTGTCATCAGTGAAGATGTGGAGCAAGTAGAACTCTCATGCACTGCTAGTGGGAATGTCAAGTGGAACACCAGCTGGATGTGGTGGCTCATACCTGCAATCCCAGCAACTTGGGAGGTGGAGGCAGGAGGATCACTTGAGCCTAAGAGTTCAAGATCAGCCTGGGCAACAAAGTGAGACCCTGTCTCTACAAAAAATAGAAAAAATTAGCCACACATGGTAGCACAGACTTGTAGTCCCAGCTACTCAGGAGGCTGAGCTGGGAGGATCACTTGAGCCCAGGAGGTCAAGGACACTGTGAACCATGATCATGCCACTGCACTCCAGCCTGGGCAACAGAACAAGATCCTGTCTCCAATCAATCAAATGTAACACCACTTTAGAACAGTTTGGAAATTTTCTTTTAATAGATTAGACATACGCCCACTATATGACCTAGCCATTCCACTCCTAGGAATTTACTCAAGAAAGATGGAAGCATATGCCCATACATATGGGCATTGTACAGAAGTGTCCTTAGCAGCTCTATCTACAACAGGCAAACACTGAACCCTAAATGCCCATGATATCTGAATAGGTTAACACACTGCGGTCATCTATATAATGGAGTATCACTACACAATAAAAAGAAATAAGGTATACACACGATAGCATGGATGCATCTCAAAATAATTACACTAAAGCAGTTAAAATATTAAATACAAACATAATACATTTTTAATATCTGTCCAATGTCAGTATTTTCCTTCAGGTTTGTTTATTTGTTTTGGGGGTTTTTTTGAGATAGAGTCTCACTCTGTCACCCAGGCTGGAGTGTAGTGGCATAATCTCGGCTCACTGCAACCTCTGCCTCCCGGGTTCAAGTGATTCTCCTGCCTCAGCCTCCCAAGTAGCTGGGACCACAGGTGCCTGCCACCATGCCTGGCTAATTTTTGTATTTTTAGTAAAGACAGGGTTTCACCACATTGGTCAGGCTGGTCTCAAACTCCTGACCGCAAGTGATCCACCGGCCTCAGCCTCCCGAAGTGCTGGGATTACAGGCATGAACCACCGAGCCCAGCCCCAGAATTTCCTGTAGCAGCTGTTTTTCTCACATCCCCTCCCTGCTGTATGGGGCAGGAGATATGGGCTGCAGTAACTACGACCAGCAAGAAACCAGGCTCCAGGCCCCGCCCCCAGGTCTCTCCGAGGCCCAGTACAGGCTCCAGGGCCTTCCAGCTCCCTGCCTCCAGCAGATTCCCTGGAAAGGAAAAATGAACCCCCAACCCTACCTTTGCACCACCCGCCCTTTGCTTCTCAACCTGTGCTCCAGCTGCCTTCCCATCTTATCAGCTGTCCCCAGGCAACAGCTGGAAAGTCTGTAGTGGGGACCCCCCCTCTGCTTCAGGCTCTTCTCTCACCTTCCTAGCTGAAGGCAGCCCCTCCCGGGCCCTCCTTGAGGCCCTCAGAGCTCCAAGCAGCCCCTCTGTCAGTCACTTTTGGGGAAGTTCCCTGCCACCCCTCCAAGGAGATTGAAACAGTTTGGTTCTCACTTAAAGCTTCTGTTTGCACGGAGGAGTTTGTCACACATGCTAATGAACAGACGGCTGACCCAAGGACAGAAGGGGTGGAGGTGGCTGCTCATGAATTCTTCCTTGCTGCTGTGCTGATAAGATGCAAATAAGTGACTGGAGGCTTACCTGCGTCCTGGACTTAGGTCGGTTCAGCTCCAGTTCATCTCTGAGCTCAGCTCAGCTCCCAGGCCTGCAGCTTCCAGGGGCCCCCACTAGGCTGGGGCAAGGCAGGCAAGCAAGCGTGGTGGGCAGCAGGTGTGGGCAGCAGGTGGGCTGAAGGGCTAGCAGGGCCTGTCTCCTGCTGGTTCTGCTCACAAGGCCCACCCTCAGGTGCTTCTCAGCAGAGACAGCTGAGCAAGTCGGTGTGGACATTTTCTAAGGGTCTCAACGATGCAAGCCCACCTTCTCTCTCCTTTCATTGTAGTGAATTTTTTCCTTTTTTATGAAAGTAGTTCATGCAATCCCATCACCCAGAGATGACCGCTTAAATTTGACTTCCATTCCTCCTTACCTTTGCTACATATGTATTTTAAAAGCAAACATGGGGCTGGGTGTGGTGGCTCACGCCTGTAATCTCAGCACTTTGGGAGGACGAGGCAGGTGGATCACCTGAGGTCAGGAGTTTGAGACCAGTCTGACCAATATGGTGAAACCCTGTCTCTACTAAAAATACAAAAATTAGGCGGGTGTGGTGGTATGTGCCCGTAATCCCAGCTACTCAAGAGGGTGAGGCAAGAGAATTGCTTAAACCTGGGAGGCAGAGGTTGCAGTGAGCCAAGATCACACCACTGCACTCCAGCCTGGGTGACAGAGGAAGACTCCATCTCAATAAAATAAAATAAAACATGGAATCATAATAATAGTAATATTTATTGAGCAAGTGCTTACTATGCACTAGACTAAGCTAAAGCTTTCACCTGGATTATCTCATTAAATTTTCACAATAAGTCTGAGCGATGGTGTCATTATTATCCCCATTATATAGATGGAGAGATTGAGGCTTAAAGAAGTCGAGCACCTTGTAATGTTATCCAGCAATTAAGTTGTGGGGCTGAGATTCTGACTCAGGAGATCTGATTCCAGAACCGCCATTCTCACTCTGACAGCTTTGAAACTGACTAAATATTCTACAAATATCTAAGTCCTGAGCCTTCAGCATCACTTTTAATGGCTACGTAGCACTCTACTGTTCAGAGATATCATTATTTCCCGTTCCTTATCAATGAACAGAGGTTGTTTTCAATGTTTTCTACAATACATTCACTGATAAAGAGCCTCATAGTTCAATATTTGCTCAAAAGCTAAAATTGGAATCCCTGGGCCAAAGCATATGTATAATTTTAAGGCTTTTGATACGCATTGCCAAGATGGTCCTCCAAAAATAAGGAACCAAATTATACCCCCTACATCCTCATCCACACTAGAATACAAAGCATTCTTCATCCAAGTGATTAGAGGCAGCTCAAATTCTGCCACATGAATAATACAGTTTAGATTAATTAGGGGTTTGGGATAGCTCAACAGTTTCCATTGGAAATTCCATCCTTCTATGGCAGAAGAGCCAAGGCCAGACGTTGAGCAGAAAGGAGTCCGGGGCCGAGAGAATGAGAGCAACTTCCACTTCACTGAGTCAGGTCAATAACTCTGAAGTTCTCAGAAATGCCTTTGTCTCCATCACTGTCACTGAACAGTCACTGCCAGTGACCAAGGGGGAGAACAGTGTGTGGAATGTCCGAGTCCGTTGGCTGCTAAGTCCAGCGGAGGCAGCTTGGAGCAGGGAGAGGACAGAGACCTGGGAGTTAGGACTCAGGAGTGCTCATCTCAGCCCTGGGACTTCTAACGAGTGTGAGCACGACACAGCAAGCCTCGTTTCTCTCTTCTGGAGGTGAATGCTGGGGGGCGGGATCATGGCCTGGAGTTCCCACCAGCTGCAATCTCCTATGCCCAATGTCCCAGCATAGAACACTGACACCAACTGCCGTTTATTGCACTCGCACCTACACAAGACACTAACTAAGCATTACACTCGCATGCGTTAGCCCGTTTCAGCCTCCAAAGTCTTCCTAGTGCTACTTTTGTCCTTGTTTGACAGATGAGAAAACTGAGGCATGAAAGCTTACCCGAGTCGCCCAGCGCTGGACTGACGGCGAATGGTAGCCAGAATTGGAGCCCAAGACACTCTGACTCACTTTAAGACCCCATTTCTAAACACCGGGTTGCACACACTCTCCTCTAATCAGAAAAATAGCTCAAGGCTATGTCTGTGGTGTTCCTCACTCTGTCCCCAGCACCTAGCCCAATGCCACAGCAGGCGGTCAAGGTTTGTGACTGTCTTTGTCTGTGGCTGCATAATTACAAAAAAACTCAGTGACTTAAAATGGTACCCATTTGCTGTGCGCAGTGGCTCCCACCTGTAATCCCAACACTTTGGGAGGCCAAGGAGGGTGGATCATGAGGTCAGGAGATTGAGACCATCCTGGCCAACATGGTGAAACCCCACCTCTACTAATGTGGTGGTGTGTGCCTGTAATCCCAACTACTTGGGAGACTGAGGCACGAGAATCACTTGAATCCAGGAGGCGGAGGTTGCAGTGAGCCGAGATTGCACCGCTGCACTCCAGCCTGGCAATAGAGCAAGACTCCATCTCAAAAAAAAAATTTTTTAAAAATGATGCCCACTTATTATCTCATGCTTCTGGGGGTCAGAAATCCAGGTATAGCATCACCAGGGTCCCTGTTCAGCATCTTACAAGGCTGAAATCAAGGTGTCAGCTGAACTGTGTGCCCAACTAGAGCTTGGGATCGTCTTCCAGGATCCTTTCAATCATTGACAGAATTCACTTACTTGCTGTAGCATGACTGAGGTCTCCATTTCCCAACTAGCTGTCAACCAGGGACTGCTGCCAGCTCCTAAAAGCTATCCCCAAGTCCCCAAGTCCTTGCCATGTGATCTTCTCCTTATGGACTCTCACACTCTCACCCTCAAATCTCTTCCTTCAGCAGGGGCCACCCTTTCTGAGATACCTTTTGGCTGAAATGTACACTCATTCATTCAACAATGTTTGTTGAAGACCTACAGTGAGCAAGGTACTTTGTTCTAGGTGCTCAGGTACAGCAGTGTCAAAAATAAAAATAAAACATCTCCGTCCTCAAGGTCCTTATTTTTAGTGAAAAAGACAGATGGGAAACTAGAGAAATAAGTAAATTATACAGCATAGTGAAAAAGTGGTCTGGAGAATAGCTAAGCAGAGAAGGGCAGAGGCCCAGGGAAGAAAGAGGCATCTATCTATCTATCTATCTATCTATCTATCTATCTATCTATCTATATCTATCATCTATCTATCCATCTATCTATCCATCTATCTATCAACTATCTATCATCTATCCATCTATCCATCTATTGATCTATCTATCCATCTATTGATCTATCCCTCCATCTATCTATCAACTTTCTATCATCTATCCATCTATCCTCTATCTATCTATCATCTATCTATCCTCTTTCTATCTCTCTATCTATCATCTATCTATCTATCTATCTATCTATCATCCGTATGTCTGTCTATCTATTTATTTGATGGAGTCTCACTCTTGTCACTCAGGCTAGAGTGCAGTGGTATGATCTTGGCTCACTGCAACCTCTGCCTCCTGGGTTCAAATGATTCTCCTGCCTCACCCTCCCAAGTAGTTGAAACTACAGGCGCATGCCACCACACCCATCTAATTTTTTGTATTTTTAGTAGAGATGGGGTTTCACCACATTGGCCAGGCTGGTCTCGAACTCCTAACCTCAAGTGATCCACCCGCCTCAGCCTCCCAAAGTGCTGGGATTACAGGCATGAGCCACCATGCCTGGCCTGCAATTTTAAATAGTGCAGGTAAGGAACTAGAGAAATAAGTAAGAGAAATTGGAAAGGTGAGTTGAGCCAAGGCTGTGAAGGAGGAGGTCGGCCGGAATTTGAGGAGTTTCAAGTGCAAAAGCCCTGTGGCAGTGGCATGGCTTGCATATCTGCAGAACAGCAAGGGGGCCAGATGCAGATGGAACAAGGGGAACAGAAAAGTAAGGTGGGCAGGGGCTCCAGATCACATGGTCATGCCTTCCGCTTTTGCTCTGAGTGAAATTGGGAGCCCTGTCAGGCTTCGAAGGAGAGGAATGCCACGACCCTGCTCACAGCTTTAGGGGACCATTCCTGCAGCTGCATGAGAACAAAGCATGGGGAGACATAGGGTGGGGCTGCCTCACCCGGCCAGGGACATCGGGTCAGTCCCAAGGAGCCTCGGATCATAAAATATTAGCTCTTAATAATCATTTCTTGAGTGAGTTAATTGTCTGGGTGATAGGCCAGTCCAGGGTCTGTAAAAAGCATAAGGCAGGAAGGAGATGAGGGTGGCTGCGGGGACATGGTTTCCAGGGTCTCAGGAAGCTGGGACTGTGGTAACAGACCAGCCAGGTAGAAGGAAGACCAGTGGGGGCAGGAATCCAGCTGGCCACCAAGACAGGCAAGCCTGCTTCAGCAAGCCCGACCTTTAAGCAGACAGCGTCCACCCTCTCCCCAAGGACTTGCTGCAGTTTTCTCCACTCACCAAATACTTACTGAGCATAACTACATGAGCATAGGTAGCAGGCAGTTTGAACAAGAGCAGTAAACAAGACGAGCAAGAACCTATAATTGCAAGGGTCAAACAATCATATGAAAAAAATAATAATTATAGTTTGTAGTAAGTGCTGTGAAGGAAACAATATTAATATAAAAATAGGCCAGGTGCAGTGGCTCACGCCTGTAATTCCAGCACTTTGGGAGGCTGAGGCGGGCAGATCACCAGAGGTCAGGAGTTCGAGATCAGCCTGACCAACATGGCGAAACCCCATCTCTACTAAAAATACAAAAATTAGCCAGGTATGGTAGCGAGTGCCTATAATCCCAGCCACTTCAGAGACTGAGGCATGAGAATTGCTTGAACCTGGGAGGCAGAGGATGCAGTGAGCCAGGATCACACTATTGCACTCTAGCCTGGATGACAGAGTAACACTTCATCTCAAAATAAATAAATAAATAAAAATATAAAATAACTGCAAAGGTCTCCTAAGGAGATGACGGTTTAGGTAAACCTCAACAAAGATCCAGCCATACGAAGAGCGGTTAGAAAAGACTATTCCAGGCGGAAGGAACAGCATGCAAGGGTCCTGAGGAGGGAAAATTCAGAGTGGGTCTCGAACCCAAAGGGAATCCCATTATTTAAAAAGTTAACCAAGGCACTGGGCATGGTGTAGTCCCAGCTACTCAAGATGCTGATGCAGGAGGATCTCTTGGGCCCAGGAATTTGAGGCAGTATTAAATCATGATTGTTCCTGCTGAGACACTTTGGCTGTGTCCCTACCCAAATCTCATCTTGAACTGTAGCTCCCATAATTCCCACGTCGTGGGAGGGACTCAGTGGGAAGTAATTGAATCATGGGGGTGGATTTTCCCCATGATGTTCTTGTGACAGTGAATAAGTCTCACTAGATCTGATAGTTTTATAGAGGGGAATTCCCCAGCACACACCCTCTTGCCTTGTAAGACATGCCTTTGCTCCTCCTTTGCCTTCCACCATGATTGTGAGGCCTCCCCAGCCATGTGGAACTATGAATGCATTAAACCTCTTTTTTAAATAAATTACCCAGTCTCTGATATGTCTTTATTAGCAGGGTGAGAACAAACTAATACACCTGCACATATCCACTGCACTCCAGCCTGGGCAACATAGCAAGACCACATCTCAAGAAAGGAGTCTGACACGGTGGCTCACTCCTATAATCCCAGCACTTTGGGAGACCAAAGTAGACAGATCACTTGAGGTTGGGAGTTTGAGACCAGCCTGGCCAATATGGCAAAACCCTGTCTCTACCAAATATAGAAAAATTAGGCCAGGCACAGTGACTCACACCTGTAATCCCAGCACTCTGGGAGGCCGAGGCGGGTGGATCACGAGGTCAGGAGCTTGAGACCAGCCCGGCCAATGTGGTGAAATCCTGTCTCTACTAAAAATACAAAAATTAGCCAGATGTAGTGGCACACACATGTAGTCCCAGCTACTCGGGAGGCTGAGGCAGGAGAATTGCTTAAACCCAGGAGGCAGTGGTTGCAGTGAGTGGAGATTGCACCACTGCACTCCAGCCTGTGTGACAGAGTGAGAATCTGTCTAAAAAAAAAATTGAGCAGACGGAGCTCTTATATGGTGTTATTTGCCCAGCGACACCTCCTGAAAGCACACAGACTGCTCCCAAAGACAGTGGCCACCAAGTTCTCAAGGGGTGTGAGCAGGAAGCTTCCTCTGGAAGCCCCAAAATCTGTCTTGTCCCCAGCCCTTGGCCACCCCACTACCACGATCCAAGAGCTGACAAAACTCATGGCAGACGCACTGAACGGAACTCCAGGCTCCTCCAGTAAATCCTTAAATCCCTGCTTCTTTATCGGTGGGCAGAGGAACCACACTCGACAAACGGGCAGCCTTGGATGTGTGAGGCACGGAACTGGCCTGCTGGGCCCGGAGCGCGGTCCTGCCTGATCCGCTCCTCCAGCTTTCCAGCAGCAGCGTGGGTCAGTGTCAGATGGGACCCTGTGGAATGCTGGGAACTGGATGGCCCCAGGCCCCACCCCAAACCAGGCTGCCCAACTTCCACAGGGGCTCCCCTCTTTTTTCTTCCTTCACCTGAGTTGACCCATTCCTTGGCTTCCTAAAGCTCGTAAAATGCCTTTCATTACATGGTGTTTTCATTCATGCAAGAAGACCGCCCTGTTCATTAAGATGGAAGACGGAGAGAACTAAGTAGGTCTTAGTTTTCCCTGCCTCTTTTAATCAGGAAAACATGGCTTCTCAAAATCCAATTTTGTCTTTTGTTTTAACATTCCAGTTTCCCTTTATATTTCTCTCTTTCATAGGCCCACATCAAGCTCTGTGCCCTTTGGAGTTACCTCTTGAAGAATCTCCCCGCACCTCACCCGAGACGGAGTACTGCTCTGTTGCCCAGGCTGGAGTGCAGTGGTGTGATCTTGGCTCACTGCAACCTCTGCCTCCTGGGTTCAAGCAATTCTCCCGCCTCAGCCTCCCGAGTAGCTGGGATTACAGGTGTGCACCATCACAATCAGCTAATTTTTGTACTCTTAGTAGAGACAGGGTTGCACCATGTTGGCCAGGCTGGTCTCGAACTCTTGACCTTGTGATCTGCCTGCCTTCTCAGCCTCCCAAAGTGCTGGAATTACAGGCATGAGCCAGGGCGCCCAACACCTGGCAAGAATCTTTAAAAGAACAAAACAACAAAAGTCTCTCTCCTCTCTTGGCTTCTGTGATCCCTGCTCCTCAGCCTCTCTCCTTCCTCTCTGGCTCATCCATCTCTGGCCCATTCCCCTTCTCCCTCCTGATGTCACCCACTCCCTCCAAACCTATCTGCACAGGTGGAGCTCTCTGCAGTTGCAGACGTGCCCGTGACGCTTCCACCCAGTGCCCTGTGGTTTTCCACTCCACAAGCCCAGACAGGACTGAGCATCCCTTCCCCACACCACCATCTGCTCTTGGTCCCCATCTCTCCTGGGGACCTTGCCTGGGCCCAGTTACCACAGCTCTCAAACCTGGGCTCCTGCTTCTTGATCAAGAGTTACTACGAACCAAGGTAACACACATAAATATGAATCACCTAGCACAGCACTCAGCCTTTGCCAAACAAATGCTCATTCAGCTCTCCTTCCCTGCTTCTGCAGCCCTGTTCTCCATCATGTGTTTTATCCTCTAGAGACCAATCTGATTTCTGGAGTCACCATTTGCCAAATACACCCTGCAGTTTTCTGCTTTCAATAATCCAGCTGCAGAGGTAATGAGTGTCTTTTTTTTTTTTTTTTCATCTTAAACCAAGTTGATATTGTATAAAATTATCTGGTTGTTTTGGTTTATCTAAAATATTTAGACTAAGAGGACACCTGAATTTTTAAAAATAATTATGATTTTTTAAAAGCTTGTCTCAGGAAGTTTTTATAAAACAAAGTAGAAAGAACTCATTCCTGCCAGGCATTACCCTTCCTTCTCACTCTGCTTTTGGAAGAATTTGCAATTCAAATAGAGGATAAACTATTTTCACTTAGAAAAACACATTCCCTCTAGCAAAGAAACTCTTTTGAATACATCTCTGCAGAAAAGCCATATCTTTATACTTCATATGTGCAACATTTAACAAGAAAATTCTATTAATCTTTTTCCTCTCTTACTCTTTCCCATCATCATCATGATTTTCCATAACGATGGAAATTCAGAACTGCCCAATCCATAATCACACATATACCTCCTTTGTCTTTTCAGATTTCTTCCCAACAAAACCCCACAGATGATGGAGATCAGACTTAGTTTAAATTATTTTAGCTGACATCAGCTTCAGGCCAGATCCTTGGTGTCAAAATGGAACGGAAAACTGAAATAAAACCCGTAACTATAGTTGAATTTTCTTGATAATTTTGTGTAAATTTCTGTATCCCCTAAGAGAACTGCTTTCAGATCAATGCAGAAGAAAAAAGCATACTGGTGTGCTGATAAGTAAAAGGAAAAAATGGCTCTGGGGAGTCCCGTGCATGGGCTCTGTGAGTAGATTGTTTAATCTGAACCTTGACTGTGTCCCTTACCAGCAGAGGGACCCTGGGTGCACAGCTGATATCTCCGAGTTTTAGTTTTCTCATTTGGAGTTGTTGCAAAGATTAAATGAATTAATCCATACAAAGTGGTAAGGACAGTCCCTGGTACATACTAATTGTTCAGTAAAAACAGGAATCATAGGCTGGCACAGTGACTCACACCTGTAATCCCAGTACTTTGGGAGGCCAAGGTGGATAGATCACTTGAGGTCAGGAGTTTGAAACCAGCCTGGCCAACATGGTGAAACTCTGTCTCTACTACAGATACAAAAATTAGACAGGGATGGTGGTACATGCCTGTAGTCCCAGCTACTAGGGAGGCTGAGGTGGGAGAATTGATTGAACCGAGGAGGTGAAGGTTGTAGTGAGCCGAGATTGCGCCACTGTACTCCAGAGACTCTGTTGGGAAGGGGAGGTTTGGGGAGGGGAGGGGAGGGGAGGGGAGGGGAAGTTTGGGGAGGGGAGGGGAGGGGAGGGGAGGGGAGGTTTGGGGAGGGGAGGGGAGGGGAGGGGCATCATCATCTGTGCGAGTTCCAAATCCTATAAACCTAGTACATACAGTACAGTGTAATCATTAGAACCTTCTACTCAGATGGCCTGAGTTCAAACCCTGGCTTTACCCATTACGAGCTGTTCGACTCTGGGTGAGTTACCCAACAGCACTGGCTCCATTAGCACATTAAACCTTGTGTCTGCATCATGGATACTGACATGTGTATGAAATGAGATGCGAAACACTTGACACATAATAAATGCTCAATTCTTAGTTTTCCTTTCATGCTACAGAAATAAGGCTGATTAACTCAGAACTGCTTCCCCAAACACCTGGGGGTTTTCAAAAGGGTAAAGCTATAAGATATTTCTACCTTAGTTGTTGATTAGGGGCCAAACAGCATTACAATACACCTCCTATTTGGGGCAGGGGTTGGGGCTACAAGCCCTCACAGGTGGGCAGCAAGGCCCCTTGAAAGAAAAATATCAGACATTCCCTCTCCTGCAACTGGCAGCCCAGTCAGGGGCACGTGGCCTGGTCTCAGCCAGTCAAAAGTTGTGAAAGTTGTCTTTTGCAACTGGCAGGAAACTAAGCTTCTGAAAGTAGAGAGAAGGAAGGGTGCAGGTGGTGGGTGGAGACGGGAAGGGTGGGCTGAAAGGGAAGACTGACAACTAATCTCTAGAGTCTTGTTTACTCCCACCACCGCTCTTCCACTTTTTCTCTCTCCTAAAATTCTGAATTACAAAATCAACACATTCTTTACAACCAGAAGAAACATTCATAAATGTATTCAGAAAGTGTGAATGATCACCTAGTGACGTATCCTCCTCAATTCTCCCCCAATTAGCCAAGTCCCTCTGCAGCTTATGTGACAGCGTGTTATAGCCATCCTCAAAGTCAATGGATGTCTACTGTATGCACGCCACTGTCCTGCCATAATTTTCCATAATATAAATGCACCACTGGTTTTTCAAGCACTCCTCTTTGGATGGGCACCTTTTTAGATATCCATTACCACTTTATTTATTTATTATTATTATTATTATTATTTGAGATGGAGTCTCACTCTATCACCTAGGCTGGAGTGCAGTGGCGCAATCTCGGCTCACTGCAACCTCCACCTCCCAGGTTCAAGTGATTCTTCTGCCTCAGCCTCCTGAATAGCTGGGACTACAGGCGCATGCCACCATACCCAGCTAAGTTTTTGTATTTTTAGTAGAGACCAGGTTTTCACTGTGTTAGCCAAGATGGTCTCAATCTTCTGACCCCGTGATCCACCCACCTCAGCCTCCCAAAGTGCTGGGATTACAGGTGTGAGCCACTGTACCCTGCCCCATTACCATTTTAAATGCACATCCTCAGTGCCCAGCAACCTCACTTTCAGGAACCCAACCCACAGAAATAAAGCACTAGTGTATACATAAGGCTGCACATGCAGGATACTTACTACACATTGCCCAGACTGTCAGGAACTGGAAATAACCTAAATGCCCAGAGATCTCCCCTTATCTGTGTTGTTTATGGCATTTTGTTTCAGGAGGGGGAAAATTTCAACTGTAAAAAGTATTTTCTGAAAACTGTACCTCAAACCCAGGTGAAAGTTGGGACTTTTAGTTTCCTTCCAGCAATTACGTTTTAACTGCCTTTCCTCTGGGGGGTTATGGTGAGACGGGAACTAAAAATCCAATGTGTATGTCAAGGTCAGATCACCACAGCACAAGAGGTCATCGTTAGGTCCATTTTACCCACAGAGGCAGCAAATCGGAATCCTCAGAGAGCCCAAGTCCAGGTTTTGTTTCCATCCGGAAAGCCTCAAACTTTAGTGTGCATACGATTTGCCTGAGACTCTTGTTAAACTGCAGATTGACTCATTAGGTCTGGGGTGGGGCCCGAGATGTTGCAGCTTCAATAAGCAAACAGGTGATACAGATGCTGCTGACCCAGGGACCACACGTGGAGTTGTAAGGATCAGATCAATTCACATCTACTGTCTGAACTGAATCCCAGCACTATCCAAGTTTTAGCACAGGAAGTTCCGAGTCCCAAGAAACCTTTGAGTCCCAGTTAAACCAGAACAGTTGGTCACCCTAGGGGTTGTATCAGCTCAAGGTCAGGTGACTCAGAGGCCTGAAAATATAAATGAATCAAGTTGGCTGGCTGAAAACTTTGGCAAGCAGAACTTCAACACCCGCTCACTCAGGCTCTACCCTAGGGTCTCGAACTCGCAACTTTGTCCTAGATGACCCCACAGACTACATCCAGCTGAAAAATTCTGTAACGTGTTTTTTCTGATGGTAACTGTGTCTATGGATGATAGGCCACAATGAAAATAGTAGAAATCAAGGACTACTCAGAAACAAGATGAAAATGACTTCAAGTGAAGTCAGGGAAAGAACCTATACAACCAGTCAAAAACTCACTATGGGCCAAGAGTGGTGGTTCACTCCTGTAATCCCAGCACTTTGGGAGGCCGAGGTGGGTAGATCACCTGAGGTCAGGAGTTCAAGACCAGCCTGGCCAACGGGGTGAAATCCGGTCTCCACTAAAAAATACAAAAATTAGCCAGCCATGGTGGCACACACCTGTAATCCCAGCTACTCGGGAGTCTAAGGCAGGGAGAATTGCTTGAACCTGGAAGGCAGAGGCTGCAGTGAGCCAACATCATGCCACTGCACTCCAGTCTGGGTGACAGAGTGAGACTCTGTCAAAAAAAAAAAAAAACACCTCACTATGGGCCAGGCACGTTTGCTCATGTCTAGTATCCCAACACTTTGCAAGGCAAAGGCGGGAGGATTGCTTGAGCCCAGGAGTTTAAGACCAGCCTGGGCAACATAGGGACATTCTGTCTCTACTTTTTTTTTTAATTAGCCAGGCATGGTGGCACATACCTGTGGCCCTAAGCCGCTCAGGAGGCCAAGTTGAGAGGATTGGTTCAGACCAGGAGATCGAGGCTGCAGTGAGCCTTAATCGTGCCGCTGTACTCCAGCCTAAGCGACAGAGCAAGACCCTGTCTCAAAACAAAAACAAAACAAAATGCACTGTGACAGCCAGCCTCCAAGATGACTCACAGTGACTCTCGTCCCCTGGTATTCACGCCCTCCTGTGCTTCTCTCCTACACCGGATACAGCTAACCTGTGTCATCGATAGAATATTGTAGGCGTGATGAAGTATGACTTCCAAGACTAAGTCATAAAAGACATTGAGGCCTTGATCTTGCTGTTTTGCTTGTTTATTTGATCACTTGCTCTGGGAAAGCCAAGTGCCGTGCCATGAGGATACCCCAGCAGCCCTCTAGAGAGAATCATGTAGCAGGGTACTGCAGCCTCCAGCTAACAGCCAAATGAATGAGCCATCTTGGAAACAGACCTTCCAGCCTCAGTTAAGACTTCAGATGACTGCAACCTGGCCACATCTCAACTGCAACTTTATGAGAGACTCTGAAGCAGACCCACTCAGCTAAACCACTTTTGATCAAACCGTCTAAAAAGTCTCCAAAGATCGAAGACCCAAGAAGTCGCAAACTGGCCACCAGCAGGGCCACAGTCAAGTTTTATTTTGACTGCTGCACAGTTTTTAAAAAGGTAATTAGCCACCAACATCTAAAAATCAAGATATTCCCATTTCATACTCCTTATGTAAACCTGGATTTCTAGTACTTCCTGAAACACTGAGAGTTTGAAACAGAGGTGTTCATTCCCACAGGTCAAGAATAGGTCAGCCCTGAGCAGCAACTGCCCACTTTAGAGGGAACCTGTGTTCCCCACATCAGGAGCATGCCCACCATACCCTACAGTCGCTCCACCTGGTCCACATTACTCGTTAGCGTTACCTGCCAGCGCTCCAAAGTCCGTGATCCTTGACTCACAGATGAGAAGCTTTTTCACCAATGGTACTCAAAGCATGGTCCCCAGATCAACAGCATTAGCATCACCTGGGAACTTGCTAGAAGTGCAAATTCTTGGGTAACCCAGAAACTCTGGAGTGGGCAATCATCTTTGTTTCAGCCAGCCCCCCCGGATGATTCTGATACCTCAGAAAGTCTGAGAACCCCTGTTTTTCACAAGTAAGCCCTCTTGCCTTTAAAACCCATTATCTGCTGTTTAGTAGAAGAGCTCAAAATATCTGAAAGTCCAGCTCTACCAATGTGAAGACCTCACCCCCCACCCCCACAATAAATGCCAGCAATCTGTACCTTCTGCCAGTGTCGTATCAAATCTTCTGAGGCCACAAAGCTCCAGGTTCTCACAGCGCCTCCCAGAGTCCACACACTCAGCAGTATCATGACAAATAAGAACCACTTGGTCCCAAATAGTCTGCTTACCTGCATTTTTTTTCCTCACACATATATAAGTAAACAATGCAGGCCAGGTGCAGTGGCTCCTGCCTGTAATCCCAGCACTTTGGGAGGCCGAGGTGGGTGGATCACCTGAGGTCATGAGTTTGAGACCAGCCTGACCAACATGGAGAAACCCCATCTCTACTAAAAATACAAAATTAGCTGGATGTGGTGGTGCATGCCTGTAATCCCAGCTACTCGGGAGGCTGAGGCAGGAGAATTGCTTGAACCTGGGAGGCGGAGGTTGCAGTGAGCTGAGATTGTGCCACTGCACTCCAGCCTGGGCAACAAGAGCAAAACTGTCTCAAAAAAATTTTTTAAATAGGTAAACAATACAGTTGATTTAAAAAAAAAAAAAACTGAGGGTAGGGTCAAGCCCTACAGTGTGCTGGGCACATCCTCTGTTGTAACCTGAGGTTTCTTTTAACCTCAGGTTTCTCAGCTGTAAACTGAGGGGCCAGATGCTCTGTCCTCAAGCTCCCTTGTGGCTCTAAAAGTCTGTGACATTAGCCAGGCATGGTGGCGCATGCCTGTAATCCCCGATACTCAGGAGGCTGAGGCAGGAGAATTGCTTGAACCCGGGAGGCGGAGGTTGTGGTGAGCCGAGATCATGCCATTGCACTCCAGCCCAGGTAACAAGAGCGAACTCCATCTCAAAAAAAAGGAAAAAAAAAAAATTAAAAGTCTGTGACTACCTGACATTAAATGAACTTTGTATTTCGGAATACTGAATGCCCCCATCTATCATTAAATAAGTCATTGTTATGTTGGACAATATGGCTGTACTTAATGAAATAGTCAATGAATTGATTCTGCTGAATTTAACAAATCTGTTTTGTCAAATATCTATTATAACCAAAGCACTTGGTCCTCTTTTCACAATGCATTTAAGTGAACCCATTAGTGACTTCAGATAAAAATCTTGAAGCATCTCTGTTCTAAAGGTGTGAACAGGTTTCTAACTCCTCAAGGTACTAAGGACAGTTTGGCAACGGTGAGAAATCTTACAGTGTGGGGCAGCTTCTGTGCTGAGGGTGCGTGGTCATGAGTATTGCAATATGGTGAGTCTCACCCAGAAAACCCGCCGTGCAGTCCCGGCTAGGTCTTCATCCCTGTCCCAGGCTTCTAACTCCAGTCGACTCTACTTCAAAGGAAAGAAAGCTTGTTTGGCCAAATACCTGTGGAGCGTCGGTTTCAGGAATGTGACGTGCTGTTAAACCACAGCCATGTAAGCTTGCGGCCGCTGAGATTTTTCAAGGATGAAAGTTTTACTTTTCAAAGAAAAACATGGCACCATGTAAGTTGGAGAAACATAAGGTAAATGGTGTCAATTGGCCCCAGGAAGCTTTTCTTCCAGAGAGCACCTACTATGTGTCTATTCCAGGAGAGGGAGGAGAGGTATGTGGAAATGGACTAAATGTATAAGACTAGAACGATGAGACACAGTTCCTGCCTTCCAGCACCTTTCAGGAGGTGGAGCTAAAGGACAGCTGGGATGGGCAGAGGACAATGTCAGTGCATGGCATTGTGGGGCCGGGAGAGGATGGGGGAAGGGAGCTGGATGTGACCCCAGAGGCCAGGTCAAGTGAATGGTCAGCATGGGCAAGTTGGGGGAACTAGGGGTGGTTGGAGCAAACACAGGACCTGGAGCAGGAAACACCAAGGCACAGGGCAGGGGACAGGTCCCTGGGCAGTCAACGCAGGGCACTTGGTGCCTTTCTGAGGTTGCATGTCTGGGCTCCCACCTCCACATCTGCCTCCGAAGTTTGGAAGAATGATCACCAGACTGCTGAATACTGCTGGAATAGGACGTGGGGCTGTCCCATCTCCCCAGCCTGGGGCATTTCAAAGTGGGTATCTGAGGAACTGAATTAATACAGAATCACATTTTGGACATTCACAACTGTTTGATTTTGGAAAGAGGCTGGGGGATCATCTAACCCAATCTCACCCTCCATGTCTTGATCTCTGTGGCAGCTTAGGAATCCGGCTTCATATTTGGTTGCCTCTGTGGACAGGGAGCTCACTCTCTCTCTCTCTCACAAGGTAGCCTGTTTCATCACCAAAGGGCTGGAGTTGCCTCAGAAGGGTTCCTTATATGGCACTAGCCTCTCTCTCCTTCTACTTGACCCTCCTAAGCGCAGGCTCTGTCCCTCAGAACAGGTCTGAACCTGTGTTTACTCCAGCAGCCCTTTAACTGTCTAGAGCAGCGACCACAACCTACCTGAACGCTCCTCTGCCTCCCTGGGTGCTTTTGTGCGGTGGTCCCCAGACCTGGCTGCTGTCATCTGAACACTGACTAGTTTGCCGGCGTTCTTTGGAAAAACCTGTGCTCCCTGCTCCCTGAAAACTGAGAGCGATTTTCAAGGTAGAGTGGAAGCAACAGAAGTCACACATGGGCAGTGTGGGGGCCACTGCTGGACACCTGGGCCGCTGATCCCACAGACCACCAAGGGCTGGCAGCTGCTTCAGGAACTGGAAGACACGCAGGTCAGCCCATCCTGGAGTGATCCCTTCCAGAGGGGCCAGGCAGCCTTGACCAGGCCTGGTGCGGAGTACTTGCTAAGCCCTGGGTGGCTTGTAGCTTCTCACTGTCTAGGGTAAAAGCAAGCCCTGGGCCAGAGTCTTGGACACTGGAATTCGTGGACACTGGTGGGGAAAACCACTGGCCTCTGAACCTGGCATAGAAGGGAGAAGCCCGCCCCCTTGTGGATCTCTGGAGAGTAACACGGTGCAAAATGCACTGAAACCGCAACAGGAGACCGGGAGTCTGGGGGAGCGGCCACCTCCTCTCCCTGCTCCTATTTCACCAACCGCCTCTGAGGACCTGCAAGAGAACTGATCTGTGCTGTCACGGGATAGGGGAGTGGTAGCAGGGGACATAAAAGGAAGCTAGGAAGCTGAGACCCCTGGATCATGTCTGGCAACAGTGGGTTAGGAAAAAAAAAGAAGAAAATGGCATCTGGAGGTCTTTCCTAGTGCTGCCACTCCCTGTGTGGCCCCAGGAAAACCACAGGCTCTCTCTGGGCCTCCAAGGACCTTGCTAGGTAAAGGCTCCAATCCCTCTGAATGCTGCAGCCTTGGGCTTTCACGTCTCATTCCCGACAGTGGTCTGTCGTTGGTGGCACCACAGTCCTGATTGAAGAGAAGAGGACATGGAGGCAGCAAGGGCAAAGGGCATTGCACAAAGGGAAGCCAAGGACACCAGCTTGGCCAGCCCAGTCCCCACCCTTGGCCCCGGACAGCACAGCAGCCCATCACTGCACCATGCTGCTAGGAGCCCAAAGAGTCATTTTCCAGAGTGAGTCCAAGAGGGGTCATGTCCCCTCTTCCACAGTTTTGGCCAAATCTACATCATTTCTCCATCACGTGGACAGCTCCCCAGAGGTGACTGTGCCATGAAACATGCTTGACCCAGAGAGATGTGACCCAGGCCCATTGTCCAAGACAGCAGCCTCGCTCCCACACTTCCAGACTGCCTTTACTCTGCATGAAGCACGTGATCAAAGATTGTGTTCTTAACGTATTTTCAAGATAAATTCTTTGCTACTCTGTAACTGATCAGGATAATTGGGCTAAATCTCACCCTGGGAAACACAAACCAGAAGCGCTTTCCTCGAAGCTCCCCAGATTAAAAAATGAATGATATGTTAAGATGGCTCAGATTTCTGACTGCACTACACTCACAGAAAAACAGCCACTAAGTCAGTGAAGATAGTGTTTTAAAGGCCAGCTGTCCTCCAGAAGAATGAGAAGTATTAAAACTCTTTTAGGCCGGGCGCGGTGGCTCATGCCTGTAATCCAAGCACTTTGGGAGGCCAAGGCAGATGGATCATTTGAGGTCAGGAGTTCGAGACCAGCCTGGCCAATGAGGTGAAACCCCATCTCTACTAAAAATACAAAAATTAGCCGGGCATGGTGGCACGCACCTGTAGTCCCAGCAGCTAAGTGGCTGAGGCACAAGAATTACTTGAACCCAGGAGGTGGAAGTTGCAGTGAGCTGAGTTTGGCCCACTGTACTCCTGCCTGGGTGACCGGGTGAGACTGTCTCAAAAAAAAAAAAAAAAAAAAGTTTTAAAATGAATTTCTGCTGGGAGCAGTGGCTGACCCTGTAATCCCAGCACTCTGGAAGGCCAAGGTGGGTGGATCATCTGAGGTCAGGAGTTCAAGACCAGCCTGGCCAACATGGTGGATCTCCTGTCTCTACTAAAAATACAAAAATTAGCCAGGCGTGGTGGTGCGCACCTATAATCATAGCTACTCGGTAGGCTGAGGCAGGTGAGTTGCGTGAACCCAGAAGGCAGAGGTTGCAGTGAGCCAAGATGGTGCCACTGCACTCCAGCCTGGGGGACAGAGCGAGACTCTGTTTCGATAAATAAATAAATAAAATAAAAATGGTTTTGTCTAAAGTATCTGAAATAATGATGCCCTCAGGCTAGCGTGCTCGTAGCTGGAAATGTCAAGGACAAATGTGTGAAGTAGAAGAGTCATCTCTGCACACTGCAGTGCACTAAAGCTTTGGCTGAAACTACGAAGCTCGTAATGTCTCATTTTTTAATGGCATTATAAGGCATTCCGAGTTACTACATAAATACCCTTTAAAATTCCAAGGAGTCCAACAATAAGAACAACACAAGTTCTACCTTAAAAACTACAGTCAGGTAGAACACGTAACTGTAACTGTACACAGATCCCTTTTCAAACACCTATTTAGACCACCTGGTTTCTGCAGCATTGCCAAATTCTAAAATGGTAATGAAAAATGTAAAGTTTAAAACCTACAAGTCATCAGAGGTTCAGTGAGCAGATTGTGCCATTCCAAAACTGAAAATGTGCTTGCATAAGCAAGTCACCGGGGCTAACCTTTCTGGATTGAGAGTCTGGCCTTCAGTTCAGACCGTGGCTATGCCAGGGTCAGAAATGTGACAAAACTGCGCTTTCACAGAGGTTAGCCAAGGTTCACAGGGTCATGACTGGGCCATTTTATCAGTCATGTCAGGCTCACACCCTATTGCCTGGGATAGATAAAAACTTTATCTGTCTGTTTGCTAAATCTGCTCCTCCTGCCTCATTTTGAATAAAGAAAATCTGGGCTCAGCTTATCTAAACCAGAGACTTGCTTTTCCTAATACTGTTTCCATATGCAACTTCTAAGTAAAGGTTACGCGCCAATGATTTCTGGTCTCATTTTAGACAAGAACTGTCCATAACTGGACTGACTGGCTTTGTCTTATCTAAGACCTTAACTTCAGAGAACAGTTCTGGCACTATTCGACAACACAGATTTATTCTGTTTATTGCATGTTAGATGAGCTGGAGGGGTTATATTAGAATGACAGTTCTCAGTGTTACCTCTTCAGAGTCATCTTTTCCTAAAGTAAAGCAAATCCCCCAAAATTTTAAAATTAACTTGGATCAATTTTCCAAATAGGGAATCTAAATGACTATAGAAGAATTTACAGAGCTACATCTGGAATAACACACACAGACATATATTTTCTAATAACTGTTGACAGAAAAAACAGCTAAGGATTCTTCTCACAGAAAACAGATATGCACGTATGATAAATCAGCCCAGGTAGGCATTGTAAAATATGGTTAAATAAACAAAGCACAAAAATATTAAACGGGTCAAATTTTACTTTATTTGGAAATGATACAAATTCATTATTTTAATATTTAAAGATTGGGGTAGTATAGTCAAAACACATAAATATTATTATATACATTTAGAAATTAAATATAAAGTCAACACGACACTCCATAAAAACTCATATGTACACTTCCTGTAAGTCTGAGGTTTGAGCATTAAGCTCATCAGATTTCCCCATGGAAATGGGTGAATCTTGCAGGGAGATTGTCCACAGGATACACGGTGGGACTGGTTTTCATTGTAGGAGGTCCATTTAGAAGCTGCCAGTCACAATGCCTGGCCAGCTCCACTGTAAATATTTTGAGAAGAATTTTTGCGAATTCTTTGCCTACACAGCTCCTAAGGCCTCCTCCAAATGGAATAAAGCTGAACCTAGATGCATCCTCTGGGTGAGGCAGCATGAATCGGTCAGGATTAAATTCTTCCTTGTTGGTGAAGATCTCTGCCACATCATGAGTATCACAGATACTGTAGATAACATTCCAGCCCTTGGGAATCTGGTATCCCTGCAAAAGATGATGAAACCCCAAGGGCTGACAAACTGGAATTTAACTTTCAACAACAAAAAGCTGTCCCTTTCACAAATGGGATACCTTTGGGGGGTATTAGGAGTTAAAAGCGAGGGAGAGGTAGAAAGAGAGAGTGGTGGGTCCAGGTTGCTGAAATACGCTTCCATCTAGGGCAGAGCAATGATCAAAAGCATAAGACTCACAGCCACAGCACAGGGAAGCAAGAGAACTTTTTAAACCATAACAAAAGGGAGGGAGAAGAGAATTTTCACTTACATTTAATTCAAAAGTCTTCAGAGCAACCCGAAACCCTCCTGGAACTGGGGGATTCAGTCGTAGGGTCTCCTTAATAACACACCCGATGTATTTAAGTTGTTCCAAAATTTCCATGTCCAACTTGTTGTCTTGATTGCTCTTGCAAAGTAAACCCTTTCAAAACAGTCATACAGAGGTGAACAGTTATTTTGTGCTCCAATAAAATCAGCCCAGCAGACGTAAACAGGGCTTAAGTAGAGACTAAACCCAAAGGGCCCCATGATAGGAGACTGGGAAGGGGAAACGGCAGCTAGTGACCATTTGCCTGCCCAAATCCACTATCTATTTACAATTCCAGGAGAATGCTGCTCACCAGTCAGAAGGACCAAGCTTCTCCCTGCGCCCCTACCCCCCACCATCCACGCTAATCAGCCATTCACACTGATCACACTATGCATACCCTTAGACACACAAATTCAAGAAGGTGGAACCTGTCTGAAAATCTCCACTGTTTGGCAAAAGGTGGAGGAGGGGTAGGAATACAAGGTCAAACCCTGCCCAAGTGGGATCACAGCTCAAGACTCCATCCTGTTTATTCACAAAGCTAATTCTCCCCTCTGGCCCACCCACCCCTTGGCCCTGCACTTTCAAAATACTCCCTGAAAGCAGCACACTGACTTCTTTGCAAGTTGGTTAGGGAGCAGCTGAATTTTCTAAGCTAATAAGGACATCCCCAGCCCCAGTCTCCCTACCTTACTTTTCAGCTCTTCTCGCACTTTCTGGAGCACACGCGGGTAGAGTCCCAGGTAAGTGATCAGAGATGTGGCTGCACTGGCCGTGGTTTCGTGTCCTCCGAAGAGGAGTTCTGTTGAAGACTGCTTTAGTGCCTAAGAAGGGAGTAAGACCTACGTTTCACAAGTCTGCAAGCAGTTTGACAGAGGGTAGACTAGAAGGGCTAAACGTTTTACTGACAGAAAGTCAAGGAAAGCAATATCTTTAAACAAAATGCAAAGTCTCTTTAGTTCAGCTACAGCAGTAAGGCGACCCCACTCTATCGCAAACTCCTGAGTTAAAGTCTTAGTTTTATTAAAATAGCAAGGTTCTTTATTAAGATCTTTGCAAATTCCAACTTTCCCTTGGAAACCTGGAAAGGCTAGGGGATGCTCCCAGTTCCGCTGCAGCCCCTTCCGCAGCTCTCTCGACCAGGTGTCTCAGCCTTCGGGATGCGATCGCCGTAATATGGGTGGGCCGCTCACTCCAGAAAGCTGGGCCCCAGGAGGGTGCTTTGGGGGCCCCAGGAACCGCGATTGGAAAGCCAGGGGACCAAACTCCGCAGTGCCTGGTCTGAAGCTGTCACTCACCTGCATGTCCAGCCGCTCTCCCCTCTCCCAAGAGTGCTCGATCAACAGCTGCAGCGCGTCTTTGCAGCCCCGGCTAGCCTCGGATGCCCGCAGTCCGCAGATCTTGGCGCGAATGTTCTGCTCGATGCGCGCGTGAATGAGGTTCCGCGCCTTCACACCCTGAGCGCAGAGAGCGCGCGGCGGTAAGCAGACGCCCGGGTCCCGCGCCCCTCGTCCGCAGCCCGTTTGCCGCGCTTACCCGGTACAGCCCGCTGAAGGGCACGTCGATGGGCAGCGAGAAGAGATTTCGGGTCATTTCCTCGAAGGCCTCTACCAGCTGCTGCTCGGCGTCCCGGTCGTCCGCCAGTTGGGGTTCGCAGCCCAGTAGGATGCGCATGGCAATGCGGAACATGAGGCGCTTCACCTCGGGGTAGACCAGGAGGCCGCGCTCGCCGCAGCTCAGCCACTGCTCCAGGCTGTTGCCCACTTCCTCTATGATCACCGGCACGTAGCACTCGAGTGCCTCGCGGCTGAAGGCCCGCATAATTACCTGAGCCCCAAGGAGGGGAGAGCGTTAAGACCCTCCATCCGCCCCTCTCGTCTCCCGCCGTCCCCTTCCAGACACCCCGAGTCCCGCCAGACACATGGCACTCTCTGCGCTGGAAACGCTAACCTGGAGCTGACAGAGGGTCCTAGCCCACCTCACGCGGCTAGCCTGCGCCCAGCATCCATCGGCCGGAATCCCTCTCACAAATGGGGCCCCCTCCCTGTCCAGGCGTCGCCCCCCGCCCCCACCTTCTTGCGCTGCTTGTGCGAGGAGTCGTGCAGGTTGGAGAGGCAGCCAGATCCCAGAATGGTGCGCACTGACGCGGGCCAGTGGACCGACACCAACCGGTGCTCTCCGAGCAAGATGCGCCGTACATTGTCCGCGCCCATCACCCGCACTGTGGGCCGCCCGAACAGATGCGTCTTGTAGATGAAGCCGTATTTTCTGCGCTTCATCTGCAGGAACTTCCTCCGCTGTGGGAGGAAGGCCGAGGAGAGAGGCGGGCATCAGGGGGCGCCGGGGAGCGCCGCGCCTCCCGCCAGCCCTGCTCCTAGCCGCAGGCCTGCCTCCCGGGGGCGCCTACACCGACTTCAGCAGAAGCCCAGAGCCGCGCCGGCCTCCGGGGAAGCGGCCTGTCCCGCCCCACGCTCCCTTACCTGCAGCACCATCTGCAAGGTTTCCCCAAAGAAGGGGAAGCCCATAGTCCCGGGGGGCAAGGGGAGGGCACAACTGCGGTCGCGACCGCTCACGCAATACAGGTCCCAGAGCTTGATCGCAGCCAGGAAGAGCAGCAGCGGCAGCACGAAGGTGCAGAGCGCACTGGCCAGCAGCGCCGGGAGCCCCATGGCGCGCCGCGACCTCCCGCGCCACCTGCCGCCACCGCCAGCGCTCCAAACCCCGCGGCGCGGCGGCTTTATAGGCGGCCCAGGTTGCTGCCCACGTTACCTTGGTCAAATTAGTTCACCAAAAGTTCATCTTTAATTGCGGATTGGGCCCCTGGCTCCTCCCCCGGCGAGGCGCTGCCCAAAATCTTTAACCGTTTGTTCCGCGCCGAGGCAGAGGCGGCGCGGTGGCGGCTTCCCTCCGAGCGCGCCTCCTGGGGTGCGGGGCTAGGAGCTGCCCGCCTCCCCCCTCCAAGGTGTGCCGAGCTCCGAGGCGGCGGTGGGGGAGGGCCGAGGCTCAGAGGAGCCGGAATTCCAAGCCCTAGCCTTCCCAGCGGTCTCTTTGGAATCCCTCCCACCCGGTCCCACCCGCTGCCCCGGCCCAAAGCAGCCTTCACTGGCTTTCCATTTCCAGGCGCCGCGTGGGCTCCCTTCCACCTGCTGAAGAAGCAAGGAAAAGTCCATTCAGGAATCGTCCAGCTGCCTTCTCCTGCTGGTGGGGAAACTGAGGTCCAAAAGAGATGCATAAAGCAGGCCTCCCGACTTTTCCGAAGGATCGCACAGAAGAGCCCAGGGACAGAGTCCAAGAGACAGCTGAGGGGCATCGGGCGCAATAGGCAGATCTGGGATCCCCAGCTTCCCAAGGGGGCCAGCACTCGCGAAGTCTTGGAAGGTCCTACTTCAGGATACAAGAGGGCAACAGGTCCCTTGGGTCCCCAGGTGCTACTCTGCACAAGCCTCATCCCCGACTCTGGGGCACTTCATCTAGGGCTCGGCAGTCGGCGCCCTGCTCTGAGATCCGAGCACAACACCACCATCCCCCGCCCCCGATTCTGAGAGCTCTGCAGCCTGGGGAAGGGGTCCTTAGCCCTGGCCAGGAGAGACGGAGAAAGAGGAAAAGGAGTCCTGGCTCCGAGGCCTGGCTGCATCTCTATTGCTCGTGACCTTGGGCAAGTCACCACACATCACTGCCTGTTTCCTCCTCCTTAACAGGGAGGCGATCATTCCCGACCTGTCTAAGCCTCGGGGCAGTGAGTTCCCAAAAGGGGGCTCCAGTTGCAACTATTCTTCCCAGCTCCGGGAACGGTAGTTTGTGTAACCTGGGTGGCCGGGGCACCGGGCACTGGAGTCCTCCTCCTCTCTCCCAAGTCCCACCCAGAGTAAAGTCACTGTCCTCACCCAGGTGAGAGTGTGCTCGGCCCGAAACTCAGGCCTTTGCCGACCCCTAATAGGAGGGGTGAAGGAATTCGTACTGGGAAGTCTTCAGTACTTTGTCCAACAACAATCACCTTCTACTGTAGCCAATGACGGGAGCTCGGACGCTGCGGGACGCGCACCTGTGCTCCCGGCTCTCCACCTGGCGGAGCCTCCCGGCTTGGTACCAGTCAGAGCCACACGGTCCCTGGGTTTGGGCGCGGAACGCACGAGCAGCGCGGAAAACGATACAGAATGACTTGCGTTTGTTTAGAACTAACACTGGCTCTGGGAGAAGCACGCCGCACGCCCTGGAGAGCGTCCCTTGGAGACGGAAAACTGCTCCTGAGAGCTTAAATGCGTTGCCCTTCTCGCAGTGGTCCCCAAACCCGGAGGTATCAGGAAATATCTGCCGACGTAGTAGGGACCCGCACAGTCCTACCGACGCGCCAAGCCGGAGTCGCCGCCACAGGGCATGTTTCGGGGGGGATCAGCGTTTCCCCATAACCTGCCCAGTGTTTCAGAGGCTCTGGGCAGGGTTTCAGTCTCTGGCAAACGATTTGGTGGCTGTAAATACAGCGAGCCAACCTCTGGCCACCGCAGGAACCCGGGCCAATCGCGCTGCAGGTAATTCTCAGAAATCCCGGGTCCGCCCCTTTCTGGACAGCGCCTCCGGCCGGTGTGCAAAGCCGGCGAGCGGGGACGTGACCTGGGGCCCATTCCCAATCCTCGGGCCTGACCCGCCTGTGACCCCTGCAGGCCGGACCGTGACATCCGAGTGATCTCTGCGGGGCCACCTCGCCAAGTTCAGCGCACGCCGGGTCACAAGATGAGCTGGAAATTGCCGCAGGGAAAAAAAACATTTTAATCTATCTGTCCATCGAAGCCGGCGGGGGCGTCAGACAGGAAAGGATTAAATGTGAGAGTGAACGATCATTAAAGAACATCTTGAGGGGGGGGCAGGGCAGGGGGGGTCAATAAATGACCAGCCCAATAGGAACTTTGATCTAGGAAACTTGCCAAGCTTTCGTGGGTGGTGGTGGGCGGGGAGGGGGGGGTTGGCTCACTGAAAAACAACTTGTTTCCAAGATGTTTACAAAACAGCCTCCCTATCGCTAAGGGGCAGGGGTGGGGAGTCCGGTTGTTTTGCTAGTGGGGAGGGGTGAGGGCGCTGGAGTCACAGCAAAGCAGGCCACCTCACTTTTCTCCTTTCAGCCCCCCTTCCCATTTCCGAACTCAGGATTTTATACCTGCTGTTCCCTCTGCATGAGGCACCCCTCCCCTAGGCCACTGCTGGTCAAATGTCACCTCCTCCAAGGTTCCCCCCATCCGTCCAGCCTAATTTAGCTGCAGACACTCTGTATCACAGGCCTGTTTTATTTCCATTACGGCTCTTATCACCGCTGGACATATTCCTACTCTTTTGTTTTCTAGTTTATTTCTTGTCTATCTCCCTCTGAGCATGTCAAGTGAAGGGGGGCAGGAACCTCCTCTGCTCTTTCCCTAGAGAATCTGCAGCTACTAAGACAGGAGCTCAGCTATCCCTTGAAATTACTGAGCATGATGTACCCATGGAAAATTAAAATTGGAGCCACCCCCACAGAGGATTAGAGTTAGTCCAGACCCTAGAGCAGGTCTACCAGCTCTTCTTGGAACCAGCTCAACTGGCCTTGCTTCTGAGGGTCCCCACCCCGTTCTCTCCTCTCTCTAAATCACATCAAACCAGAAGCTGCATCCTTCTCCTCATCCAAACCCTTGCTTCTCAGGCCAGGCTGTCCTCTGCATCCTCAAGAGTCCTCTTAGGGCAGGCCCATAGCCTGCCACCTTTGCTGCCCCTGGCGTCTGCCAAGCTCAGGGCCTGGCGCCAGGCTCTTGACTGGCAATGGGTGATGAATTGCCCTGTATGGGGGTTATGGTGGCGTCAGCCCAGGTCGGAAGGGCCCGCTGTGCTCTGGAGCTACCATCCCTGTAAGCGCCTGCTGTGTCCCCCTTCCTTCTGGCCCCAGGATCCACCTTAAGCATAAGGTCAGGAGGGCACTGGCTTCCTTCTGGTTCACTAAGGGGTCAGCTCCGGCCTTGGCGGCTACTTCCTACTCACCAGTTAGGTCCAGCTGCCCCGCCTGTCAGAAGCTGGGTGGCAGATTGAAGTGGGCTGTTGGGAATGATGACATAGAGGCTTTTGGCTTTGATTTACACCCTGTTTGGAACCTCTGTACTGGAACAGTTGAGAGAGTCCTCAAGTCAAGCTAGGGCTTATCATGAAAAGGCGGCCGAAGGGTTCAGCCCTACCTGATGGCCGCAGGAACAGAGGTTGGGGCAGAAGAGTGAAGGGATGGGGTGGGAAGAGCACTGGCTGGGGAGTCCAGGAGCCTATTGCTGGGCTTCTCAGGTGAGTCACTGACCTCGATAGCTCCTCAATTTCTCCTCTGTGATAGAGAGGATGGTGAAGCAGTAAAACCAGAAGTCCCTGAAATGGCAGGGAGGGGTAAGTGCACAGGGACTGGAGTCACAGGAAAGCCATGACTCCAGGGTGCAATGGCTCACACCTGTAATCCCAGCACTTTGGGAGGCCAGGGCAGATGGATCACTTAAGCCCAGGGGTTTGAGACCAGCCTGGGTGACATGGTGAAACCCTGTCTCTACTAAAAATAGAAAAAAATTAGCTGGGCATTGTGGCACATGCCTGTATCACCAGCTACTCCCAGCTACTCGGGAGAGTGAGATGGGAGGATGGCTTGAGCCCGGGAGGCAGAGGTGGCAGTGAGCTGGTCATGCCACTACACTCCAGCGTGGGCCACAGAGGGAGATCCTGTCTCAAAAAAAAAGAAAAAAAAAAGTCCCTGAAACCTGGAGACAATTCACAGCCCAGCTTCAAGGGTTATACTCAGAGAGAAGTCAGGGGAGCCCAAGCCCCAGGCTGCCCAACTCTCAGCTTCTCTGTGGGTATACTCTGTGGTGGGTCCTTCCCTGGCCCCATCCCAACCCTCACCCCGGTGCCTTCCCCCCAGTGAGCAGCTGCCCAGCTAAGCCCTAGCCTCCTCACTTAACCACTCCTAAGACACTTTATTTCTTGGCCTTCCTATTTTTGATACAAATATCTCAAACCTTTCTGATTATGTCTCAACTTCCCATGAACATAATCCAGCGTTGGAGACGTGTTGGTGTGCCTAGTCTCTATATACATGAGATTAAATACGTTCTTGACGTAGGAATTTTTCTTTTTAAGAAGTCACCAGCAGAATCCAGTGACCTTGAGCCCTTTAGAGTCCTGGAAGTGCCCACAGTTCCGAGTTCCCACCGAGACCAGCAGAGTGGCCAAGGCGCATGAAGCTGGAGGCCAGCTGCCAGGGGGCCTTCTGTCGGGCGTCCTCTGTGTGTTTTTCTATGCCCCAAAGCCAGGCCAGGGTTGCGACCACAGCTGCGTCCCCGCTTCTTTACATGGGTTGTAGGTCCCACTGCGTGCTCGGGTCTCTTTGCAAGGTCCTCGAGTTGCAATATCCCTACTCCCCTACCTCCCCTACCCCACCTTCCCCATCCATGCATCCTCCCTGGATTGGCTCGGGAAGGGGAAGTCAGGCAGCACCTAGTGGGGATCTATCTATTCCCTCCATTCCTGCTTTGAGAGCCTGTAAGCTTGGCCCACGACCTTTCCTTCCTCTGGGCGCGGCGCGCAGAAGGCACCTTCCCATGGACTTAGATGCTTCTCTGGCGCAGCAGCAGTGGCTCGAGCTCCTCTTCCCTCGAGTCCGGCACACATTCGCGTTTGGTGAACGTTTGTTGAACGATTGTTGCAGGAGTGAACGAGAGGGTGCGCGACGCTACAATGGGGAGCTGCAGATGGGTGGCGCTGCCTGCTACAGCCACTGGCCAAGCCATGTCCTACAGTGCAAGCAGGTCAGAGGCATAGCCCATCCCCCGCCGCCGAAGGCGCGAGGGGGTGGAAAAAGAGCCGCAGCCCGTCCACTGGGTGGACAATGGGCACGGTCTGCATTGCGGGGAAGGCGGGTGTGGCCAGCTCCCAGCGCGCGGTGCGCACCAGCTCCACAGCTAGCAGCTGGAGCACAGCCTGCGCCAGCTCTTGGCCTAGGCAGCTGCGCGC
The DNA here is from genome assembly GCA_963573385.1 of Cacajao melanocephalus. NCBI lineage: Eukaryota > Metazoa > Chordata > Mammalia > Primates > Pitheciidae > Cacajao > Cacajao melanocephalus. The sequence goes on from CAUYLG010036032.1 coordinate 117,867, forward strand.
ACCGCCACCGAACGGGATGTAATGGAAGCGGCTGGAGCTGCCCCGCGAATCTTCGCGCGCTGCGCCGAAGCGCTCCGGGTCGAAGCCTTCGGGAGGGCTGCGGTAAACCGCGGCCGTCTCGTGCGTGTCACGGATGCTATACATCACGCTCCAGCCCTTGGGGATCTGGTAGCCCTGCGGAGAGGCGAGGAGACCAGCCTGATCACTAGGCACGTGGTAACTGGGGGCCCTGAACCGACCCTCCACCCCAGTGGAGGCTTGCGAAAACCGACCCTCCACCCCATCAGGCTTCCGAAAACCAGGAGGAAACCGCGATTAACCCGGAAACCAGGAGAAAGCTCTGTGTTCCAATCTCAACACAGAGACCTTGGGCTAGGTGTGCAGTCTCTCTGAGCTTCAGTTTCCTCATTGAAAAAAATGAAGCAGAAAATGCCCACTTTGTTGGTGAGGATTCAAATTAAGGAGTTGGCACATATGAGTGTTCAGTAAATGCGACCTATTAGTTAGGTCCCCGTTTGGTTTTGTCTGTCTTTTTTCTTCTGACCTTGGATCAGGAGACCTAAATTCTAGTGCTGCACCTACCAGCTGCTAGGGTGGGAGAAATGCACATGACAATTCCTCGAGGTCAGTTCCATTGTAGCGCTCTTCTTTGCACTGAGCTGAAAACTTCCCATCCTTCCCACCCATCAGCTGAACAATAATGTTCAGATTTGGTACTCACACTTTAAGAAGGCGCATATGAGAATCAAACTGGCCAGTCCTGAAAATGCTGGAAGGCAGCTTTCATGTTTCCTCTGCCCATCCCTAGCTTTTTCAACCATTTGGCTTTTTGACATGTCTTCCAACCCCCTCACTACACTGCTACCCTCATATCAAGTTCCAGGGTGAACACTCAAAACTTTCTAACTGGGGAACAGAACATCTTGGAATCATCCCAGGAGCTCTCTCTCCTCTCTAGACATCAGTGTTCTGGGAACTGGAGGGTGGCTAAGACCCTTTCCTGTCCTCTGCTCACCTCCTGGTTCTGTGCTCCCCTCCCGCTTCCCCTAAGGTCAGGGAGGGCACTTTGGTGCCTGCAGAATGAAGCTTGGATTCCAAGACTGAGTCCCCATCCAAGACACTTCTCATCACCACCTTTGTCTGAGTCTGCTCTCTCTGTAGTGACCTCTCCCAACCTAACCTTTCACTGCTCCAGTTCAAATGCCAGTTCTCCAAATGTGTTGGTGTCATCCAGCACTAGAGATCACTCTCTTCACACCACAAGTGGGACGAGGCTGTCGGTCCAGGTCCCCTCCCTCTCCAAGTGGAGTTCCTCCACAGCAGAATCCCAGTCCCTTTGATGCCTCCCTAACCCTGGTACACAATGTGCCATAAATGTTCACTGTGGAAGGAGGTGCCTATCTTTGCCTGGAGCCACCCAGCCACCAAGCAGGGGACTGCAGTGACAGCCTTTCAGGCAAACACCCGCTGTTTGGCACAGCCAGAGCCCCAGTGCCTGAGGCCACCACGGTACCCCCACAGCCCAGCCCCACCTGGATGAAATGTCAGAGCTGGAAAGGGCCAAGACAGCTCCCTTGCAGAGAGTAAACTGAGGCCCAGAGTGAAGAGGGAACTGCACAAGGTCGTACGGAGATGGAGTCAGTTCTAGACTTCAACCTTACTCAGCCCAAACCAGCCTGATCGGTATTGTAATTTTCCCCTCCCCTGGAATCTGGCCCCAGCAGGAGCCCTGGATGGGTTGCAATGAGGGGTTCCTTGATCTTGTGAGGGAGCCAAAGGGGTAGAGTACAGGACATACTGAGGGGTTCTCTTTGTTCTCCATCCACACTCACGGGCTGGGAGGGGGTGCTGCATGGATAAAAGTGTGTTTTTTATTCTAAAACTCCACTCTCATTGAGTCGACCGGTGTGGACCGCTGCCAAGAGCTGAAGTGTAGTAGATCCCTAAGCTTGCCTGCTGGCCAGGCTTTGGTTCCTCAGCCCAGGATCCGGGGAAGTGAAACAAGGCTCAGCCCATTTTACAGTCTGAAGGCTGAGGCTTGGAGAGCAAAAGTGGAGACCGCGCCGTCTGAGTCCCTCCGCCCTCCTCCCACCTGGGCGCCGCGGCAGGCGGCAGGAGGCTGGACTTGGGCGGGCGCGGCGCACTTACGTCGAGCTCGAAGGTGCACAGAGCGGTGCGGTAACCCCCGGACACCGGTGGCAGGAGGCGCAGCACCTCCTTGACCACGCAGTCGACGTAGCGCAGACGGCCCAGCGCTGCGAGGCTGAGGTCCGGCTCGCAGCCGCAATCGGGCAGGGGCCCCGAGCCGCCTCCAGCTGCCCCAGGTGCGCAGCCGCACGCGCGCCCCAGCCCCTGCGCCACCAGCTCCTCTCGGATCTTGGCGATAGCCGCCGGGTGCTGCAGCAGCAGCAGGACGAGCGAGGTGCTGGCACTGGCCGTGGTGAAGAAGGCGGCGAAGAGGAGCTCCACAGCCGACTCCTGCAAGACAGCCCCGGGCGGCACTGAGTCTCCAGGGCGCTGACCCGACGGCCCCGCGAAGATGAAAGGTACCCAGATTTACTGCTGCGCAAAGCTAGAGGCAGAGAAGTGCTATTCCTGCCGCGACTATGTGCACGGTTTTGAAGTGGACTAAATCCCAAGTCCGCCACTTGGGAAAGTCACCTATAGCAACTGACAAAATTAGGATCTATCCACCCGCCTTGCGACGGTTCCCAGAGAGAATGCGGGAACTTACTCTGTGCACTCTCCTTGGTGCTTTAAGAATATTCACTCACTCGGTTCTCACCTCCCCTCCCCTCTGTGAGGCACAATTGCTGCTCTTGTTTTATGGAGTTGAAAACGGAGGCTCCGGAGAAGTGCTCAAGGTCCTACAGCTAGCACTCGCAGCCGAGCTCGAGCTCAGCGCTCTTAACCACCTGTGGTGCCGCCTCCAACCCCAGCGGAGCAGCCTGTCAATGGCTGCAATGTAACAAAGGCACACGCAGCAGCAGCAGCGCCAGCCTCCTACCAAGGCCAGCCTCATCACTTCATCCTCTCCTTACCGCAGTAGTCCCAGGAGTCAAGAAAGGTCTTCCTGGTCTGCTCCTCAGAGGAGGGGCCTGGTGGCTTCATCCTCCAGGCTCCAGTGCTGACTGCCTGCCTCTGCCCTCTCAAGTCCCAGTGTCTTCCTTGCTGGCAGCACCCACAGTTTGTTTCATACACTGATTCACGCTATCACAGGATGTACATGTTCCTTCCCCTCCTGAACCTCGAGGACATGGGCTGTGTTTCGCTCACCACTGTATACCCAGTCCCAGCGTGGAGCCTGGCACTGAATAGGTGCATGATATTTGTGGAATGAAAGACCTGGTTGCCCACTAACCTTGCCCTGCACCAGACAAGAGGGTAACTGGGATGGAGACTCCAGAGCCCCCAGCATCCTCCCTGCCCAGCCCCTGATGTCCAGGCCAGAACTGAAGATTCCTGGCCAGTGAGTCCCTTCCTGAGAACCTGGAGGGTGCTATCACCCCTACCCAGCCCTGTCCACTCCTTTTTATGCTACTCCCCTTAGCCCAGAAGAGTCCCTGTCCACCTGGCTCCCCCAGGACTCATGAGTCCTTTGCTCATGTTCTTTTTGTTTTTGAGATGGAGTCTTGCTGTTGCCCAGGCTGGAGTGCAGTAGTGTGATCTCAGGTCACTACAACCTCCACCTCCTAGTTTCAAACAATTCTCTGCCTCAGCCTCCCAAGCAGCTGGGATTATAGGCACTCACCACCACGTCCAGCTAATTTTTGTATTTTTTTCTAGTAGAAACAGGGTTTCACCACGTTGGCCAGGCTGGTCTCAAACTCCTGACCTCGTGATCCACCCAAAGTGCTGGGATTACAGGCGTGAGCCACCGCGCCCGGCCTGCTCATGCTCCTATTAGTTCCATTCTCAGAAAAGAAGCTAAAGCTTCAGGGATATCTGGTAAAAAGTGAGAAACTGAGGCCCAGAAAAAGGATGGGTGGTAGTTGCTTATGGAAGATTGAGGTCTCCCGATTTCTAACTTCCCCTTTCCCAAACTTCACTCCTTTTTGGGTGCTAAAGTGGGTCCTGGGCCCATTCCAAAACTTCCCCCCTCCCCTCCACTGTGTGTGTGAGATGTGTGTACATGGGGAGGGGTCCTAATTCTCCAGGAGATCCACAGCAGCCAGCCAGACAGATAGAGGTGCCAGGTGCCAAGGTAGCTCATAGAAGGAGAGAGGTGATTTTGGAAGGAAGAGGGGAGCTTTGAGGATGTGGAGTTTGATCCTGAGTCCCTTAGGGTTTGTACAAAAATGAATGATGAGGGCTTTGTAGGCAGTGGGGACAGCAGAGGCAAAGACATAGAATGGCAGAGAAGTGGGTGGGGAAAGGAAAGGGGAGGGAGCCATTTGTGGCCAGAAACATGCAAAGGTGGGCCTAGAATTCTTGCCTTCAGGTCTCCTACTGACAAGGGTGGCAGGTGGCTGTAGGCTGCACAGCTAGTGAGTGTGGCTGAGAAGTGACTGGAGCCCAGGTCTCCTCTTTCCCCTAATCTTGAGGAGTGCCTCTGCCTCAAAGTGGGGCCACACAGCACACAGAATGTGGCTCTGGGGATGCAGCACTGGTGTAGGGACCTGCTGGGGATGCAAAAGATGGGGGAAGGAGCAACCTCCTAGCCCCTACCTTCAGCTCCTGCACGGAGGGCTCATGGCCCAGCTCCCTTGCACTGTGAATGATCAGGTCGAGGGCATCACCTGGCTCTGCGGCCTTGTCCTCATGAAGCTTCTCAGAAATGGCCCCCTCCAGGTGCCGATGCAGCTGGTCCCTTGCCTGGATGCCCTGATGTGCAGGGAGAGAAGAAAGATGGGGCAGGAAGACTAACGGGGCCAGGCCTGGCCACTTACCCAGAAAACCTTCTCAGCACTGGCTCTGCCAACATCCTGGTGATAACAGCCTCCCAGCTTAGCTCCTGGCCTGGCATATGGCTGGGTACAGTAAATGGTTGGGGATATGTCCACTGTCCACAAACATCATTCTGTCTTGATTATCACAAGCCCCCTCTGAGCTATGGCAGAGTTACTGTCATCCTGAGGAGAAGATGCTGGGGTTCAGAGAGGTCAAGCAATTGCCCAGAGTCACACAGCTGTCCGTGACCATGCCTGGAACCAAGCCCAGTGTGGATAGGGTCAGCCTATTGCCGTTTCCCTGCGCTAGGCTCAGGCTGGGGCACCTTGATGCCCCCAGCAAAGCTCTGACTTAGAGGACACTATTGGATGTTGTAAGCATTAGCCTCTGTAAGGGCACGGGCAAGAGGGGATGTCTCTCCAGAGTTCAGGAAACAGCCACAGCAAAAGCATTCCCCCAGGGAAAGCACCGTAATTCAGCACTTGAGTTCTGTAGTCAGAGGAGAGGGGGTTCAAGTCCTGTTCCTGCCCCTACTAACGGTGTGATCTTGGTAAGTCAATAAAATAAATTTGGTTAATAAAATGAGAATAACAACACTTTGCACGCTGCGATGATTAGATCAGAAAATGTATCTACAGTGATCAGCCTATAGCATGATCTTTTATACATATTATTTTTATGCAGGTGACTGAAAATCAGGGAATGAAACAGTGGGAAGTCCCAGAACAGGGGGACCAAAAGGCGGGATGGCGCATCATAGCTACTCTGCGGGTCCTGCCCATTTCTCTGAAGTCTGGAGAGGCAGCAGTTCTCTGATCCGGAAACCTAGCAGGCCCAGGGCCGGTGGAGCCGACGTCCATCCCCCTGGGTCTGGGGCTGGCTCCGGGCTGGTTCGGGGCGCATCTGCAGCCTTCGCGCTCTCCACGGTTCCGCAGCCATCCGGGCTTCAGAAGAGGTGATGAAGGCCGGACCCAGAGACGCCGCTGTGGGAAGGGGTCGGACAGACTGGCCGGACGTCTGCCACTGAGACTCCAAACTCTGGCGGCCCGAGCTTGCTCAGGTTGGAGGGTGTACGGGCAGGCGCGTCCCACGGAGGGCGTGTGGCCCGCCTCGGGCCACACAAGCGAACCAGCACAAAGGCCAGGTCCAGAGCCCGCAGCCGCGCCACTGCCACGGCGCCGCCCACCCCGAGGCCGCCGCCGTTACCAGCAGAGGTGACGGACGCGCGGAGTGTGCCGAGGGTGCCCCGTTTGGGTCTGGGAGGCCAGCCCGCGCCGCGGAACCTCGGGAGAAGGTCTGGAGCTGGGGCGGCCGTACCTTGCGCAGACCACTGAAGGGCACGTCCAGAGGCAGTGAGAAGAGGTTCTCCACGAGCTGCTCGAAGGTCCGGGCCAGCGTGGCGCACTGAGCCTCGTCCAGCCGCAGCCCCAGCAGGATGCGCGCGGCCATGCGGAAGGTGAGCGCTTTGGCGGCGTCGTAGACCGAGACCGGCCCGCACGCCGTGCACCAGGAGCGCACCTCACGCCGCAGCGCCCCCTGCAGGCGCGGCACGTAGCGCTCCAGCGCGGCGCGGCTGAACACGCGTGCCAGGACCTGCGGGAGCGCGCGTGATCAGCGCTGGCGGCGATCGGGCTTCCTCTGCTTGGCGATTCCGGAGTTCCGGTCCTTTCCCCCTCTTCTAAGTGGCCCAGACCTACACTTGCTGGCTTTTGCTTTCGCCATGTTCCCCAGTTCTGCTCTGATGCACATAATCCCTCCCATCTAGGCTCCAGCTGCCATCTCCTCCAAGAAGTCTTCCCTGGCCCCTCTCTAGGTCTGAGTCTCCAGCGCTTCTGGTATCACAGCCACAGAAGATGGGAGATCAAAGAGCCCTTTAGCGCAGTCCTAACTTTATAAATCGAAGCTGAAAGTAACGGACCCGCCCAAGGCCACCCGCTCCTTATCAGACACCTAGGTCGGATTCACAGTGAACGCAATACGGGGACTCAGCCTGACCCATTGCAGATGCCGGGGACCGCGGATCCGACATTTCCACGGCCCATTCCCGTTTCCACTTACCTTGCGCCGCCGCCGATGCCGATCGCCAATGGCACCTAACAGTGTGTGCTCGCCCAGCAGGATATGCGCGCTCTGCGGCCACTGGCTGCGAACCAGGCGGTGCTCGCCCAGCAGGATGGTGCGCACGTTCTCCGCGCCGCTGACGCGGATCACTGGCCTGCCCAGCAAGTGTGTCTTGAACACTGTCCCATAGCGCTCCCGGCGAGAACTGTGGAAGCGCGAGCCCTGCGAGCGAGGCAGAGAGAGGAGAGCTGGAACCTCTGGGCCCGGGCCGGGGATCTGACCCAGACCTCCCAACTGCCTTTTTGGTCACAACTCCCTGCCCCTGGCTGCCCCTGGCTGGCGCGTTTACAAAACAAGATCCCCAATGGGCCTGACAACTACTCTATGGTAATGTACATGCTCCTGTTCCTATTGGTGAGATGAGGAAACTGAGGCTCAGAATGAAGACGTGAGCGCCCAAGGACTCACAGCTGAGACAAGCCCCAGGCTCCTTTTCTACGCTTGCAGCACACGCTCCTCAGACCCCTTCCTAAAACCCCTTCCGTTTACCGCCTGCATTGTGTCGGGGAATTGCTCCAGGGAGAATTCCAGTGACTTGAGGTCCCTTCGAGGGAACGGAGTAGGTGGGCAAAGGCGAAAAGTTATGCGCGCTTCCTGGGGTCGTAGGTGATGAACAGGGACTGGCTACAAATCCCGTGGGCATTGAGACTGAGGTGGGTCCAGTGGGAACCGGGAAAAGAAGGGATCATATAAGCGGTGGGGGTCGAATGACTGCTCACCTGAACTAACCAGTGCAGCGTTTCGCCGAAGAAGGGCCAGCCCATGGAGCCCTTGGGCAGGGGCAGGGTGGAGGCCCGGTCCCGGCTCAGCATCCAGCGGAGGGTCCAGAGGTGCTGGGCTAGGCTGAGCAGCAGGCCGGTGCACAGGAGAGCAGTGCCAGCCGCCCCCAGCACTGACAGGCAGCTCAGCCCCCAAGGGAACATGATGAGCCCGCGGTGCCCAGGCCGCTCAGAGCGCAGGGAGCGCAGGGGACGCAAGAACCGCTAGAGCGGTGCGAAGTGCTCACCTGTTCTGTCCGGAAAGTGTCTGGAGCTTGGGGGCCAAGCCCGAGATTTATAAGCTCGGCCGAGAACTCCGTTCTAAAAACAGACGGGCGGTGGAAGACGGCAGTGACGGTGCACCCTTAGGAAACGTGCCTTCCTCGAGGCTGGTGCGCTCAGGACATTTTCCCAGTTCCTGGGCCCAAACGCCAGTCCCTCTTGAAGATGCCCGCTGCCTCGGGATTGCTCACACCCCGCAGCACCTCCCACCTTCTCCCGGGCTCAGCACTCTTTGGATAGAAGCAGCGAGGGAGGGCGAAGAGAGGAGCAACTCACCAATGTTGCCAACCTGGTCTGCAGACCTCCGCCCCACCTCTCCCTCCTCCAGTCGTTTAACCCTTCTCGGCCCATCCTGGACACGTTTATATAGATATTGGCTCCCTCCCTAAGGACCGATCCCGGTTCACACAACGTGACGTGTTTTGCATATTTAAAGCGCTCCACGCAGAGTGGTGATTGGTGGCGGTGGGCAGCGGCACACTCAAGGAGGGTGCTCTGAGTAGGGAGTGGCAGCCGCTAGGGTGCTTGGGCTGGGCTCGGGGCTCGCCCGGCGCACGTCCTCGGGCCAGTCCTGCGGGTTCGCGCCAGAGCTTCCCGGCTCTTCGCAGGCGCTCAGAAAGTCTGCGAACCCAACGGGCAGAAAGGACCCGGGCTTGTGCCCTGCAGCGCTCCTGGCCCACCCCGGCCGCTGGCTCTTTCTGCGATCCCCACCCTCAAGCTTCTAGGTGTCCCCTCTCGCCACTCCAAGGTGAAAGGACTAGGCTTTTCTCTCCTTTGCTCCTATTTTCAGGGAAATTGCGGTAGCCGACACCTGCGTTGGCTTCGCAAGAGCCCACTAAGTATAGCGGGGACGGGATTCTCCAAGATCCTCTGACAGCTCACCACCTCTCCCGGCTCTCTCTGATGTATCACGTCAGGTATCCTTCCATAGATGCCAGTTCCACTGCTGCCCTAGGCTTCATAAAGACGCCCTAAGCCTCCAGAAGTGGATACCCACGAGCACCTTTCCGGTATCAAGGACCGAATTCATCCTTCCCTCCCTCCCCCGAATCTGCCCGCTGACTCTTGTTAATCTACACCGTTGCGTTTTGGGCTTTGTGCGTCCCATCCAACCGTTCCAAATGCCTCAGGACTCACTCGTCCTTGTCCCTACAGCGCAACCTGGGGTGTGTGTGGAAGGGGGCAGGGTGCTTGTATTATTGGAAAGAGTAAAGAGGACCCACAGTGGTCTGCTCCAGGCAGTGCAAAGGCAGCATCTCTCTGAATCCCGGGACGTCTCAGCCAAAGCAGGGGAGACACCCAGGTAGGCTGGAGGGCTGGGTAAAGCACAAGGGATAGCCACACTCCAGTCTTCAGAAAGAACTAGCTGTTCACCGCTCCTCTCTTCCAGATTTTACTGTGCCTGAAGAATTACCACGCTTTTCATGTAATATCTTTAAAAACATGAAATACTGTGGATTAAGAGATGATCAAGAGAACAAGTACATATATATAATATATATATTGTTATATATTATATATATATTAAATATATATAGTTTCTTTTGGTGCCACTCCCATTCCAATAACTAGGAAATAACATGCCTTTTCTCCAGGAAGCACTTGTTTTAAATCAGCAAGCTCTTAATAGACAAAACAGCAATGCGTTTTCAACAACTTGCTCAATATTTTTAATATTTCATCACAAAATCCAGAGATGTACCTATAATTCTTTACACTTATTTTACAGAGTCAGGCATGGTTTCTTACAGGCATAAATCCTGAAAGGCAAAGGGAGGACTCAGCATAAATACAACAAAAGGAGAATAAAGACTGGATTTATATTGCCATTTGGACCACGGAAACATACACAAAAGAAAATGTACATTTGTTTTAGGTTTTCCAGAGTTCATTTGGTTTGGCTTGTTTCCACAATGAGGATACAGTACTGAAATCTGCTATTTGAAGAAAGTAACCTGACCCCTGTGGTAACTTCTGTGTGTAAGAACCATCTACCCTCACACGAGCTGCACCTGAAGTGGTTAGCCCCATTTTGTTCCTGTCCTCTCTTTTAACTGGAACCAAACCAAACAAATCCAGAATGGGGTCAGCTACAAGCAATATAGTTAGAAATATTAACCCTGATGAACAGAAACAACACTGCATCTTTAGAAAATCCAAAACCTTTTGTTCATATTCAGAATGATTAAATTAAACCACCCAAGTAGAACAAATAATTCACATTCTTACTGAGTTAAATCAAGTTTGATTTCAGGAAGCTTTAAAGATTTGTCTATTTCCCCCTCAGAATTAGCAGAATTAGAAATTTTGGTCTGCTTAAATCACATTGAGGTGAAAATGAAAGCTAAAAGTCAGAAAATGGTGGTGAAATACTACCATATCAGACATGATTGCATTCCAAAGCCATATACTGATCAAAAAACAGATTATCACTCAAGTCTAAATAGAAAAAAAAAAAAACTTATAGGTAGAGGCATAAGTTTTTCAAATGTATTTGTAATCAGTTTCATGTACAATTTGTGAGAATTTATGTATTACACTTCTGCATTTTTCCCCTAAAAGTGAAAAAAATGGTCACTTTTTCCATATATAAAATAGTATTAGATTATTTAAAAATCCATACAAATGATATTTATTACTATTTCTTGTTTAAGCCCTCCTGTATCTTCTCTATTGTATTTTTGGATTCTGTAAACAAATTACTATATCATGACCAATACTTGCTCAAGATCAATGTTGAATCACAGATTTGGTGTCACTGAGTGCAAGCAATGTGAAGTCTATGTGTGCTGGGACATACCATTCACCAAACTTCTCAGCTGTTTCACGACTGTCTCTATCAGCTTCTGTTTGTCTCGATCATTCTTCCTGAACTGAGCAAATATATTGTTCTTTTTGCTAGTATCCTTCATCCTAGAAACATATGTGAATGAAGAAGCTTAGTAAAAGGTAATTAAAAGCTAAGCTGTCACAAGTTAAATATCTTGGCATGCTCTGAATTATCTCACACTAATCCTATGCTTGAAAAATATACTTCAAAGAAAGTAGGTACTAAATAAATATACAGATATAGCAACCATGCAAAAAATTAGAAGCTTTATTTTACATGCTATATTAAGTAGTATTTTTGCATTAGTATGTACATCTAAAATATGCTAGGTTTGGTACTATCACACTATTTTCTAATATTATTCCACAAAGGATGCTAAAATACATACCCTCTATAGACTCTGCTAATCACATTCATAGCAAGATAAGGTGAAAGGAAAATAGCATTAGAAAATGTAAAACAGTAACGTTTTTGCCTCAGTTGCATTTCATTGCATTGTAAAATAAATTTACATTTATTTTAAACACTTCCCTTGTCCATTCAAATCAAATACACCACAGATATTTTGAAATACAGGAAAATAATATACAATTTTAATTTAGAAATTGAAAATTTTAATAGTGATACTTTTTAATTTTATTTTTATTTTCTTATCCAGCAGCCCCCAGAATCACAGCAAATTCAGAGAGACTCCCAATAGTGATACTTTAAATGAAATATGATTGAGTAAAGAAAACGTCTGCCACATAATAAGAAGGAAAGTTGACACCTAAATTTATGTTTAGTTGGACAAGATTCATCAGTAAATCCTATTACCTTGGTTTTTATTATATTGTTTTTTCAAATCACATATTTCTCTACCTGCAAAGAATCCAAGTCCATAATGCTAAGATTTAGACAACACTGGTAGCAAATATTCCAATTCCTGGTCACATGTGACAAAATAACTTCTCTCCTGAGTTACGGATTTTTTAAAAAAGAAAGCTCCAATTGTCACAATATGTCACCCAGTAAACATATTTCTAAGGTCAATTAAGCTTGCAATTCAGGATACAAAGGGAAAGATGTTTTGTTCACATCAGTATAAATAGCAGTTGCTTATAAACTACACCAACTCTGAAGGGCAAGAAAGAAAGGCTTAACTTTTAGTCATTGAACTAGAGTGAGCTTTTAAGCTCCATCTAGACTTTTCTTTTCTGATAGAAACCTCTAGTTCTTCATTTTATCACTGAATCAAAAAATGCTGAAATGTTACACAAAAAAAGTTTTCAGAATATACTCACTTCTCCAAAAGAGTAAGGGCTGTGTTTGGATTCACCCGAAGGTACTTAGAAGCTGGCTGTCCATAATCAGCTAGATAAGTAGACCAATCCCAAACCATAAACAGGTCAAGGAGCTGAGAAAGATGGGGGAACATAAAATGTGAAATTATTTACCCACAGTTAATACATAAATTAAGTATATGCTATCCTTGGTCCACTTTAATAAGGCATGCTTCTTAGATGAAACAGAATGAGATTCATTTTTAAAACTTCATTAACTGCACTTTATAACCAAAATAGATCTTTTTACTTTGAAATTACTAAAAATGCCAGGGGGTATTTTCTAGTAAAATACTTTGTTTTTTCAAATAATTGCAAAATAATGAAAACACTGTTAATAATAATATATATTAACCCTTGTACTGATGTATAGAAATTTTATCTTTATGCATTACTCAATCAGTACCCAAATTTAATTAATAAAGGTTGCTGTACTACAACCTATGCGAAGAATTTTAAAGAACTTAAATTGAACCTTTTTTTCTCAGAGGTAAGTATGTTTACCTTTCAAAGACGCTGTTTGCACCTAGACTTTTTCCAAAGTAATTTAAACCAAAAGCTCAGATAATCTCAATTAAGTGCGTTAAAAAACCTCTGCTGGATTCTCTCTAGTGATAGATCCTCGGTAGTATTATGAAATGAGGGCTTCAGGATTCAGCCTAACTCTAGGCTAACATTTTGTGTAAACAAACAACAACAAAAAAGAAACCCTCTTGTTTCCAGTGGTGTCTTAAAATTGATTGTTTACTTTATAATCTCCAGTTAGAATCGCTGTCAAATATGGAAGTAATCTTTTAAAAGCTATGCCATGCCTAAACCAAAGCACCAAACTCTTTATCCAACTTTAAAACCCTAATCCCCTTTAAGCCATTTAAAACCAACTTCCTATCCCCATTTGAATTGTTTCAGAAAGCTAAATGCTTTACTTACTACCTTCCTTTAGTTTTTATATTCTTTTTGTTTTAACTCACTTTTTAAGTAAAGGGTCTTACTGGTTTTGCTTTCAAATGGAGGAAACATTTGCATTTGCTCCTGGGATATAAGAGCCGACCACTGACTCTGAGAGGGATAAAACTCTGGGGTGATTAAAACCTTATAAAGACAGGTTACCAGAAACTAGCTTTTCTAGGTGAAGGTAAAGAACTTGTTTGACTCTTTCCCCATCCAATTTAAAGGTATTAATAGAGATTTTCTTGCAACAGGCAGAACATTGCATAATGAAAATATTAACCTACGAAAAGCCACTCCATTTTCTTTCAGACAAGATACCATTCTGGCCCAATCCAAAAGTTGAAACACTGGGACAGAAACTATACTGAGACAATGTTAAATAATACACTGTCTGAAAAAGAAAAGGAAACTTACTTAAAGTTCTGTGTAATTTTTAACTGTTGTTTGGCCACATTTTTCCCTTCCTTCACGAAGAGGAAAAGTTACTTTAATACACTCAGATGGTAAGAATGTAAATTAGTATAACTTCTCTGGAATGTGATCCGCAATGTGTTTAAGAACCTTATAAAAACGGCCATTCCCTTTGAGTCAGTAACCCTACTTCTTAGAATGCAACTTCAGGAAACACAAAAATTTATGCACAAAGATATTAATCTAAAAAATGTTATTTGGGTTATCAACAAACTGAAAAAAGCCTAAATCTCAATATTAAGAGACTGGTTAAGTAGTGAGGCATATCTGTATGATGACTATCATGTAGTTATTAAAATTAATGTTTACATTGAATTTTAAATAACTTGGGATAATATTTATGATAAATGTTGCTACTTAAGTTACATAAAAACCTATCCAAAAGGACTGGAAGAAAATCTGAGAAAACGTTAAGAATGCTTGTTATAAGCTGGGCATGGTGGTGTGTTCCTGTAGTCCCAGCTACTCTGGAGACTGAGGTGGGAGAATCACTTGAGCCCAGGAGTTGAGAGTCCAGCCTGGGCAACATAATGAGACTTCACCTGTAAAATAATAATTTTTAAAAAAGAATGATTGTTATTTCTGTGATGGGATTAAGGTTAACTGTTATTTTCTTTATTTTTGTAATACTCTACAATGGATATGTGTTAATACTATAGTTATAAATTAGGTTTATAAATTTATATATTAAAATAAATTTCAATAATGAACACCCCTCACAGAGTTGTCAATAGAAGCCTCATTTTCAAGGATTCTTCTTTCAGGTGGTATGTTTGTATTTGCACAACTGTGCATGTGTAATGCACGGAGTCAGCAGAAAGCAACCTCTTAAGGCTTTTTCTCTAGGCTGATTTACCCCCAAGTGGGAAAGGAGGAGCCTACTTAATGAATGAAAAACCTGCACCAACTCCAACTGTGAATACAGAACTGATTCTTTTACAGCACAAAACCGGACTGTCTTAGATAAAGAAACACTATGCTTACAATGTTCACATATGGTCAGATACTCATATACAAATATCTTACATGCAAATCACTAGAAATTACAAGAACCACAAAATTAAACCTACTTGCCCATATGTAGACAAATCTAATCTATATGCTTTCATATTTATGTTAATCTTCATAAAAATATTTATAGGACAGGCGTGGTGGCTCACGCCTGTAATCCCAGCACTTTGGAGGCTGAGGTCAAGAGTTTGAGACCAACCTGATCAATATGGAGAAACCTTGTCTCCACTAAAAATACAAAAATTGGCCGGGCGTGGTGGCGCATGCCTGTAATCCCAGCGACTCAGGAGGCTGAGGCAGGAAATCGCTTGAACCCGGGAGGCGGAGGTTGCAGTGAGCTGAGATCATGCCATTGCACTCCAGCCTGGGCAACAAGAGCAAGACTCTGTCACTCCATCTCTCTCTCTCTCTCTCCATATATATACACACACACACACACACACACACACACACACACACAGACATATATATATACATATATATACACACACATATATATACACACATACATATATATATTTATAGAAATACATATTGTACACAGTTAATTTACAATATCTGTAGAAATTTGTTTTGTTTTTTGAGACAGAGTTTCACTCTTGTTGCCCAAGCTGGAGTGCAATGGTGCAATCTCGGCTCACCGCAACCTGCGGCTCCTGGGTTCAAGTGATTCTCCTGCCTGAGCCTCCCCAGTAGCTGGGATTACAGGCATGCGCCACCATGCCCGGCTAATTTTGTGTTTTTAGTAGAGACGGGGTTTCTCCATATTGGTCAGGCTGGTCTCGAACTCCCGACCTCAGGCCTGCCTCGGCCTCCCAAAGTGCAGTAATTACAGGCCTAAGCCACCACACCCAGCCTCGAGTTTGCAAATTAATGATTAAGGAATTCATTGCCAATGCAGATAAAGAGGCCAACCATCTAGATAAGATTCATTTATTTATTTCACAAATATTGACTGCTCACCTATCATGTGCTAGATACTGTGCTAGGTTAGGTACCAGAGACACAGTAATGGAAGAAGACAAAATCTCTTTCCTCAAGGAGCTTACATTGCAAGCTGGGAATAAAAAGTAATCTTCTGAGTTAACATGGAAGAAATTATAAAGAAAAGTGATTCACACAGAATCCTAGTAATTTAAACTACAGTAACACATGAGGAAGCTACTATAAGTTTAATACAGAATAAGATAGAAGCCATTAACTTATGTAGAAGCTGGTGAATGCTTGCTCATTCCGCTCTGTCTACCAATCCAATGGCTGAAGATCTAATGGCTAAGACATTTCCGTGTCTGTGTCCCAAAGACTACACATGAACATGGGCAGAAAGCAAAGATGGAGCCAGCAAGCATGCTGATCTCATATTCTTCTTTCCCATTTTCATGTGTGTCAGAATTTTTCAAATGCATAGTACTGCTGGAACAAGTAAATAGAAACAAACTTCAAAGCTGGGCAGGCAAGCTCATAAAGTGTGTCTAGCACAGTGTAACCATTCAGTAGCTATTCGAGAAATAACTGATTTATTGATGATGCCAGACCATTACTCCAAGTTTCCTTGGGAGGTTTCTTCTTAGGCTTCATAAGTACAGACTACTTGGGCTTATTCTGATAGCTCTCTGAAAAAGGCCAGTGTTGGCTTGTAGGCAAACTATGCCAAGTGAATATAGTGAAGTGACATCCCTCCATCTCTCCCAGCTTTTCATTAGGGTATTGATAAAGAGGAGAGATCCATCATGATATAACATTGGGTCTAATCTTAAGTGAGTTAAATGATCTTCCTGGAGAAAGCAGCATTAATACTTCGGAATGGTCTACCAGTCTCCTTCATCCATAAGAATTACAAGGTCATTTTTCACTTTTTAAAATACAGTTCTAGTGAAGTGACGGATAAAACAGAAAACCAGAACTTTATTCCTGGGTCCCACCTAACATTATGCCAAGCCAGATTTTATGGACCGAGCCCATTTCCACAGGCGGCTATCCATGCCTGTTCTGACCAAGATGACCCTGGTCTTTGATTGGGATGACTTAAAAAGAACATGATTGCTCTGGAGTCAGAGTGTGATGGGAAGGAAAGAGGAAACTGGGGTGTTGCCAGGTACAAACACTGATATTCGCCTTCGCTCCACCCCAACAGTCATTGCCTTGTGGACTGCCTCTCACAATTGGTTAGGCTTCACAGGATGCACTATGTTCTTAATGCTAAGATCTACAGTATGAGAAATCTCACTTGTCTACTTCAAGTTTTGCTTCCTTCAGATGGCAATGCCCAAATAATACGTTTGTTATTAATCACACAAAATCTCTTTCAGTCTTGTAAATAAACAGTAGGACATGGTCTCAACAGGTGAATTTATTAGTTAACACATATACCTGAAGTTCAAAGATGTAGATCAAACATGAACAAAAACAAAAATCTCCCCAGATTACCCAAAAGCAATTTTACAATTACTTATT
Source organism: Cacajao melanocephalus (assembly GCA_963573385.1). Lineage (NCBI taxonomy): Eukaryota > Metazoa > Chordata > Mammalia > Primates > Pitheciidae > Cacajao > Cacajao melanocephalus. The sequence goes on from CAUYLG010036032.1 coordinate 134,957, forward strand.
AAAGGATAAAGTCAGGCATATGATAATGAAAATTGGTATTAAGTTCTTTAAATGGGTTTCTTCCAACAGTCAAGTAAAGTAATTCTACCTTAAATCCTTTTGGGAAGTAAGCAAAGTATGGATGATATAAAAATGAAAAACCAAAATCATGTGCCTCAATTCTACCTCATCATGATTTATAAGATTATCTGAATTAGTACCCCAAGTTTTTTTTTCACCAAGGATTCAAAAGTACCCTTCATAACTAATCTGATAACATAAAGTGGACATATGCCAATATTTGTAAGTGAGTTGTACGTTTCACTTCCTCAGCATTCCCTGTGTGTGTCCAGCAAACAAAAAGATCAGCTTAAGGAAAGAAGTGTTACATGGGTGGTCCCATTTATATGCTCAAAATAGTTGAATCACTTCAGAATTACTGAGGAATTCATTTGTGTCAACCCATTTAGCTTACTGGCAGTTTCCCATCCTACAGACTCACTCTCGATCTATGCCCAAGGAACTTGGGGTCTCAGACCCGCCGAGATCACTTTATACAAATGACACAATGAATCCAGGCAGACTTAAAACTATTCTATGAAACGCTTGCAGTGACTTTTTGCCTTTTGTAAAAGTGAACCAGGTCATTTTTGCCTTGAATCTGGTTTAGCTTTCTTTGTTTTGGGTCTTTTGGGTTTTGCTTTTGAAGCACCTCAGGGGCAGTGACCCAGGACAGAAGATAAATAAAGTTAAGCCAACCTCAAGAGAAAAGCAACTGGGGATACCAGGTCTGCTTTTGTAAACGTGAACAGTGACCTGGGGGCTCAGGGTCAACCTCAGTCCCCCAAGTTCCCTTTTCCAAACACTAAATCCACCTGGGACCTCAGAGTTGCTTTGCGGATTCCAAAAGTAAACCAGGAGATCATTTTTCCTTTGCTTCTAAAAAACAAAGCTGAGGCCTGGGTTCCTAGAGTGCTCCAGAGATTTAAACAACAAAAGTCCTGAAAAAAAAAAAAAGTCCTAAACCCTAATACTGCTTAAAGAAAGAAATATTTGTTCCTTCAAACAAATCCTGAGTAATTTGCCACTGGGAATTCAAGAAAAATGAGTCTTACTAAATTAGCTACATTGGAAAAAACTACAAGTCCTTTTTCTAAATATATAGTGAGGTTAAATGATGAGCTCCATATGATTTTTAAAGCACTGGATTTGTCTTCCTTTCTAGCTATCTGAAAACAACACATTTGGAAAACTCCACATGTAGCACAGAAGAAAATTTTAAGTAGCAGCCAGAAGGAGCACAGGCAAAAACTACAATATAAAGAAGCAAAACAGTATTGTGCCTCCAGCCACCTCACTTTTTTGCCTTCAGATGTAAACTGCCTTCAAGCTACCTTCTGGATCTGATGCACCCTCACCCAAGCCTGCCCTGTTCCAATGCTCCATCTGCCAGACTTGTTCTTTGCCAGTCCTTCCACTCCCATCTCTGTGAGGACTAGGAGTGAGCTCTGAGCACGTCATGCTGAAGAAGCTGCTTAAAAAAATTGATCTCTTTAAGTCACTTCACTCAGATGAACTGTACACACAAAGGTAGAATGTTCTTAAAGTTGTTTTTATGCCAAACTAATGTAGAAGTCCTAGATAACCTCTAGGTGGGTTTGGAATTTGAAGAAAAAAAAAATGAGGCACATAGTAAAATGTATATAACTGGATTTATATACGTCCATATTTGCTTTATATAGTTTTTTTTTTTTTGTCACTACTATGGGTAAAATAGCATATAGATATATAGGTGTGAATTTATGTGGTTAACTTATTAAAACTAATTTTATCAAATACATAGTTAATAATCACTATTTAAAACAAAACAAAACAAAACCTACCATGTGGTCTTTTGTAACTGGTTTCTTTCGCTTAAACATGTTTTCAAGGTTCATCATGTTGCAGCATGCATTATTACTCATTCCTTTTTATTGACAAATAATAATGTACTCTATAGATATACCACACCTTGTTATCCAATCATCAGTTGATGGACATCTGAGTTTATCTTTTTGGCTATTAAAAATAATGCTGCTATTAACATTTATGTACAAGGTTTTTGTAGAATTTTCATTTCTCTTGGGTATATATCTAGGAGTAGAATTTTGTTATATAAACTTTTTATTCTTCTTTTTCTTTTTGAGACAGAGTCCTACTTTGTCACCCAGGCTGGAATACACCGGCATGATCTTGGCTCACTACAACCTCCGACTCCAATTCCCGGGTTCAAACGATTCTCTTGCCTCAGCCTCCCCAGTAGTTGGGATTACAAGCAACCGCCACAACACCTGGCTAATTTTTTTGTATTTTTAATAGAGACAGGGTTCCTCCATACTGGCCAGGCTGGTCTCGAACTTCTGACCTCAGGTGATCCACCCACCTCGGCCTTCCAAAGTGTTGGGATTAGAGGCGTGAGCCACCGCACCTGGCCCCGTATAAACTTTGAATAGGATCTTCTGACTTTCCATTTAGTAACATAACACTATACACCTTATGTAGAGTTTTAAAATAATTATTTTGTCAGTCGGGGTAAAATATTTATATCATGCATTTAAACCCAAATGACAAATAGATATTTGACTAAAGTATCCTGAAAGTTCTTTATGAACGCAGAAAGATGTATGTATGTACGTGTGTGTGTGTGTATTTTTTTTTTTTTTTTTTGAGAAGGCATCTTGCTCTGTCACCCAGGCTGGATGCAGTGGCACGATCTTGGCTCACTGCAACCTCTGCCTCCTGGGCTCCAGTGATTATCTTGCGTCAGCCTCCCGAGTAGCTGGGATTACAGGCACGTGCCACCATCCCAGCTAACTGTTGTATTTTTAGTAGAGACAGGATTTCACCATGTTGTCCAAGCTGGTCTCCAAGTCCTGACCTTAGGTGATCTGCCCACCTCAGCCTCCCAAAGTGCTAGGATTGCAGGCGTGAGCCACTGTGCCCAGCCAATGTTAATAAATTCTTACCAAGAATTTTTAAATTCTGTTTCTGAAAAATAATAAAAACCTACAATTATTCAATAGAAGAAAGAACCTGTCATGTAATTTCCTCAAGTAGATTCACTTCTAGTTGACTGTGACTTAGATTTTTTTAATACACACACACCACATGCACACACAGAAACACACACACAGGCAGGCTTGTTTCTCTTAAGCGTACTGAACGTAAGAGTGCAGCTTCCTGACATTGTAAGGTAGGTGGTAAATGAAACAGTAGTACTTTACCTAATTACTAAAACAAAAAATCTGGATTCAGTCTGCTTTGTGTCTTCTCCCTCACAGTTCTTGCATCTAACTTATTGACAGATAGTACCAATTTACCTTTCTAAATATTTTCTGTATTTACTTTCTTCCACTTTCTTTTTTTTTGTTTTTTTGTTTTGAGACACAGTCTCACTCTGACACTCAGGCTGGAGTGCAGTGGTGCAACCTCGCATCACTACAAACACTGCCTCCTGGGTTCAAGCAATTCTTGTGCCTCAGCCTCCGCAATAGCTAGGATTACAGGCATAGGCCCCCGTGCCTGGCTAATTTTTGTATTTTTAGTAGAGACAGGGTTTCACATGTTGGCCAGGCTGGGCTCAAATTCTAGGGCTCAAATGATCTGCCTGCCTCAGCCTCCCAAAATGCTGAGATTACAGGCGTGAGCCACTGCACCCAGCCCTCTCCCAACTTTCCATTCCTACTATTACTACTACTGTCCTAGTTCAGACATCATAATCTCTCCCCTGGGTCCTTCGGTCTTACCTATTCCCTCTGTCTCTCTCTTCCAATAACCCAGCTCAGCCAACCTTCACAATGCTGCCAGAGAGATCCAGCTAAAACACAAATTTGATCACACCATTCCCTTGTTTAAAACCTTTGATGGCTCCCCATTTCCTACCAGATAAAGTTCAAGTTTCTTGACATGACATGCAAAGCTCTCTTGTACCTTACCCAGCTCAATCTTTTGCCTTCCTCTCCCTTCATGTAACCCAGGCTCCTAAATAAGGAACTACTCTTAGTTCTCTTAGAAACTATTACTGGGCCAGGTACGGTGGGTCATGCCTATAATCCCACCACTTTTGGAGGCCAAGGCAGGCGGATTACCTGAGGTCAGGAGTTCGAGACCAGCCTGGTCAACATGGTGAGACCCCATCTCAACTTGAAAATACAAAATTAAGCTGGGTGTGGTGGCAAGAGCCTGTAATCCCAGCTACTCGGGAGGCTAACGCAGGAGAATTGCTTTAACCTGGGAGGCAGAGGTTGCAGTGAGCCGAGACTTCACCACTGCACACTTGCCTGGGCGACAAGAGCAAAACTCAGTCTCAAAAATAAAAAATAAAAAAACAGAAACCATGACTACCCCCAGGACATTCCTCATTCCTCAGCTCTTCTGTATGGAGTCTCCTTTGCCTCCTTCTACACCCAGGTGGCCCTTACTTAGTTCATAACACTTAAGTCTAAATCAGTCTCCCAGGAAGCCTTTCCAGACCACCTTGGTTAGGTTAGCTGTCACTCTTTTGTGTCCTCATACTACCCTCTACCTATCTGTATCACGGTGCTTTTCATAGCATATTGATATTTTGGATTAGTTTATTTACCCACAAAATAATCAAATACCAATAATTCCTTTTTTAGTCTGGGTGATTCATAGCTATCCCAGCCCTTGCCTCCTTCCAGTATCTTCATAATTGAAGTGCCTTTTCCCTCCTTCTAAGAATGTACTTCGTAAGTGCCTCAAAGCTGGTGACTTGTTTTGCTTAGTATCTATATCTTCACATTTAGCCCAGTAATTGGCATATACTAGGCATCAACTAAGTATTTGTTAAGATTAACTGCATATGTTATATTTTGATATATAATTCTGTAAGTCTACACTGAATCCATATCATATACACGAACAACAGAGCTATGTTATCATTTACATGTAAACTATGAATAATTAAGACCTCTCTGAATTTTAGTAATGTTTTATAATTATTCTGAAAGCCAGACTAGGCTAGCTATTGATTGATTTAATTTGTGCCATAAGATGTACTAAAATATTTCACAACCAAAGTTCTGCTCCTTTTGTAAACCAGTGAGGCCACCAACAAACATGTTAAATAAACATTCCCAGGTCATACATTTAATTTTCTGTACAGATTCGTTACATCATCTGCTACACTTACATAACAAGTAGTTATGTAATGACTTCACCAATGAAGCGCAAAGACCTCTAATACTAAGGAAATCAAACTTTGAAACTCATGATGAGAGGTGTTCAATAGACTTTCAGTTCTCTCTGATGAGTCACTTTACTCCATTGAAGCTATGAAGAAATAAGATCTGCTTGTATGAATTGACTTTGGAAGAACTTGAGCAACAAAGGAAGACAATATGAATTAGCCAATAAAAAAATTGTATGCCAACATGTCTATACTCTAAGATATGACAGTTGCTTGAATGAAGAAAGCCAGACCAGGCTAGGTTTCTGCAGTACAATTGTTAAGAAAAATGTGAGAAAGAGAATAAGTAGTTTTTTCAAATGTGAAAAAATCTAAGGGGTTATTCTCCCCAACTCAATGGTTATACCTTAAAATAAAGCAAATGAACACTTGGAGAATCCAATAGCTAGATTAATTTAGTCTTCAATATAAGTAGTCCCATATGTTTTACTCTAAAATTTTAGGAAGTCAAATAATACTTATAATTTGCTATTAGTTATAAACAATGACTCTGACTTGTTTTTTTTTTTTTTAAGGCTGAACTAAAATTAAAACTAAATACTTGGCCGGGCACAGTGGCTCATGCTTGTAATCCCAGCACTTTAGGAGGCTAAGGCAGGCAGATCACTTGAGGCCAGGAGTTTGAAATTGGCCTGACCAGCATGGCAAAACTCCTTCTCTACTAAAAATACAACAATTAGCTGGGCGTGGTAGCGGGTACCTGTAGTCCCATCAACCTGGCAGGCTGAGGCAGGACAAGTGCTTGAACCCAGGAGGTAGAGGTTGCAATGAGCCGAGATTGTGCCACTGCACTCCAGCCTGGACAACAGCATGAGACACTGTCTCAAAAAAACAAAAACAAAAACAAAAAAACCCAAAAAACTAAATATTGAAGTCCCCAGAGGCATCTTATCATTCTCTTATTTAAAATGGAACTCAAGCCATTCAGGATAGCTGAAACAAACCAAGATCATTAAATCCCAATTGCCTCAAGAGGAAAAGGGAGATCATTTCTATGGCAATAGATTAGTGGGAAAAATAGACTCCAATTTTAGCAACAAATCTTTGGTGAAGTGACCTGAATTTCAGACTCAAATCTCCTTTCTTATGCTTTATAGAGATAAGGACTTGGTTTTGTGCCCCAGAGTATAAATACAGATCCATTATCATTTTGCCTTGGGTTTCTGAAGGAATGCAAAGTTGGATTACCATACTTAGCCTGATGGAAATAAGGAAAATAAGGATCTTTGTAGTCTCTGTTAAAGACAATATTACATTATCTTGGTGAGTATTTATTTAAGAGGGTTGACTACCTCACTCATTTCTTTCAAATATTATACTTTGTAATCTTTACTCAATTAAAAAGATATGTATTTAGTTTACTTTTCTTGAATCTCAAAGGTACTTCTCTTATGCTAGATAATGTATTAACCCCTAATTATCCATTTACTTCCAGGCCTGATTGTATATGTAATTACCTTTTGTCACGTACAATAATTTGCGCGACAAACATGTCAGAACACTTGCTGCTTAGTCTGTTTCAACAGATAAATGTAGTCTTTCCACAGCCTCAAGGCACAATTAAACGTGAAGAAAAAAGGCAGTTATCAAACTACACTGAAGCTGATTCACTAAGGCAGGAGTTCACAGCATGTAGTCAGGGCTTATTTTGGGGCCTGATGCTTGCTTGAATGCTTAGTTAGTAACAGATTTCTGAGACAGGAAAACAGTGACAACACTGTAACATTCTGACCAGTGCAGGTAGCCACATGCACTTCAAAATGGGGAACAGATGAACTTTAAGATGTAGCTTAGTTAAGAAGCAGCTACTGATTAACAGCTATTGAAGTCACACCTTCACTACAGGTTATTGGATAAAATAAAAAAAGAGAAACTAAATAAAAACAGCAGGTGAAGGACTTATTTTCTTGGGAAGATAAATGCAGCCATTGGAATTAAGTGGATTGTGATCTAAGTCCTGCGATGCTTGCACGATGTGAATCTGCACTATGGGAGTATGAAAAGAAATCCCCACCTGACCTCTGAATAACCTAAAAACAGGAAATTAGGACATTTCTAAGCAAAATAGGCTGTGTTATCCTGTTAAGATAATTGTTTCCATTGACACTTTGCATAAACATCTTACACTGGGCCATCAGAAAAAACTCAAGCCATGGCGTCTCTTCTTTGTAATACATAAAAACAGTGCCTGGCCCAGTGCCCTCAACACAGTTGAGAAGGTAAAGTTTGTTGATGATAATTAAGAGAAGAACAAAGGAGAGAAAGAGAAATAATAAACAGGTAAGAAACTGGAAGTATTCTTTAAGTATTTACAGTTGATTGAAAGTAAATTCATAAAATATTAAAAATACAACTTAATTCAAAGTAACAATCTGGGGTAATTAAGAGCGTATGCAATGATTTTAAGGAAAGCTCAATAGACAATGCAACTTAACATGAGTCAGCATTTTAAAAGAATAATTGTAAAATATCTGATATTTGATTATGGTGCTTCAGAATGTTAGAAATCAGCACCATCTGGCTGGAAAAAAATCAAGCTCTTCTTTTGTATCACTTAATCAATACTCTATGGACATTATTTGCCTATCCAATTACACTTCATTTAAATAAGAAAATATTTAAGAGCTAATACTTCTTATGACACTGTTTTAGTCTGTTTGGGTTACCATAACAAAATACCATAGCTTGAGTGGCTTATAAACAATAGAAATGTATTTTTCAAAGTTCTGGAAGCATATTATATAGCAGGCACCAGTAGTATTTACATTTATGCCCTACTAAATTTCCTCCCAACCTGGTTTTTAAAAATCAAGCTACTTTCATTTTGAGATGGAGTCTCGCTCTGCTGCTCAGGCTGGAGCGCAATGGCGCAATCTTGGCTCAATGCAGCCTCTGCCTCCCAAGTTCAAGTGATTCTCCCGTCTCAGTCTCCCAAGTAGCTGGGACTACAGGCACGTGCCACCATGCCTGGTTAATATTTTGTATTTTTAGTAGAGACAGGGTTTCACTGTGTTGGCCAAGATGGTCTTGATCTCCTGACCTCATGATCCGCCCACCTCAGCCTCCCAAAGTGCTGGGATTACAGGCGTGAGCCACCACAGCTGGCCACTACTTTCATTTTGAATGAATCATTTAAGGGAGTTACAAACTCTGAGTCCCAACTTACTCTTCTGTAAAACAGACTGTGTTCACATATGAGAAGCACTATATTTGACACTAGTGATGAAAAGACGGTGATGGCCCAGTCTTTGGATTTAAGAAGTTCATAAGTATAAAGGGAAAGATATTCATGCAAACATAATTACAAACTAACATGCTGATTACACAGACGGACATACGTGTAGGTTATCATTACAGCATTAATTATTGCTTAGGGGGTGGGAAGCAGACCCAAGGAGCTATCTTAGATGATACCCAAACTGAGTCTTAAGAAGGAGTTAATCAAAGGAGGGGTCATGGTATTTCAAGCAGATGGAACAAGTGACGAAAGATACAAGGACAAAAAACAGTTGTGCTTATGGGGAAATGCTATGCACTTTAGTGCTACTAACCTGAAATATGAGTAAGCAGGTAGCGGGTAGTATAAGACAGGCTGGAAAAGGGGTCAGGGGCTGACTCATAAAAGGATATATATATACACCTTGTGAAGGAACTTTGGGTAGCCATTGAAAGGTTCTAAACAAGGGAGGTGGCAGGGTGCAGTGGCTCAGGCCTGTAATCCCAGCACTTTGGGAGGCTGAGGCAGATGGATCACTTGAGGTCGGGAGTTCAAGACCAGCCTGGCTAACATGGCAAAACCCTGTCTCTACAAAAACACCAAAATTAGCCAGGTTTGGTAGCGTGTGCCTGTAATACCGGCTACTCAGGATGCTGAAGCAGGAAAATCACTGGAACTCAGGAAGTGGAGGTTACGTGAGCAGAGATCGCAACACTACACTCCAGCCTGAAGACAGAGCAAGACTTTGTCTCAAAAATAAATAAGGCAGGGCATGGTGGCTCATGCCTGTAATCCCAGCACTTTGGGAGGCCGAGGCTGGTGGATCACAGGGTTAGGTGTTTGAGACCAGCCTGACCAACATGGTGAAACCCCGTCTCTACTAAAACTACAAAAATTAGCTGGGTGTGGTGGCATGCGCCTGTAATCCCAGCTACTCGGACCACTGAGGCAAGAGAAGCGCTTGAACTTGGGAGGCGGAAGTTGCAGTGAGCCGACGCACCACTGTACTCCATCCTGGGCAACAAAGCAAGACTCATCTCCAAATAAATAAATAAATAAATAAGGCCAGGCACGGTGGTTCATGCCCTTAATCCTAGCACTTTGGGAGGCCAAGGCGGGGAGATCACTTGAGGTCAGGAGTTTGAAACCAGCCTGGCCAAAATGATGAGATCGTTTTGTATTTTTTATAAAAATACAAAAAAGTTAGCTGGGCATGGTGGTGGGCACCTGTAATCCCAGCTACTTGGGAGGCTGAGGCAGAACTGCTAGAACCTGGGAGGTGGGGGTTTCAGTGAGCCAAGATCGTGCCACTGCACTCCAGCCTGGGTGATAGAGCAAGACTCCATCTGAAAAAAATAAACAAGGGAGCTGACGTGGTCAGATTCACCACTTAGGTTCTGTAATAAATGCACTTACGGCAGAAAAAAAATTAGGAGACTGTTGTAACAATCTTAAAATACATTGGGACAGACAGGTGCATAGTTGGAAGAGAGAGAAAATGATGACTACGTGGTAGGCAAGTAGTTAACATGGAGAAAAGAGGATGGGTTTGAGAAATATTTAGGAGAAAAAAATCCCTAGGATATGGTGATTGTCTGGATGTAGGACATGGGGGAGTGGTTCTACCAATCAAAACAGAGAACATGAAAAAGAGATGTGATTTGAGAATGAGGGAAGACCACATGTCAACAGCTTTGGTCACACAGCATGTAGAACACACAACTAAGTCAAATGGTTTACCAAGCATCTGGATATGTATCTAAGGCATACAACAGTTTATGCCAGAGATCTGAAGAGAGTGGGTCAGCTTACCTAGGTCAGGAGTATAGGGAGCAGTGTTCTAAGGAGAGAAATCCTGGGAACACCAATATTTAGGGGGAGAAAAGGAGGCCACAAAAAAGAAAGAGGAAGAATGTTAAGGGAGTACAGACTTTGAAGGTGAGACAATTTTAAAGAGGACATGATCCACATTATCAAATGCAGCAGAAAGAACCAGTAGGATATGGGATAAAAATGTCTACTGGCCTTCCCTGGTGACCTAAGTGAACACTGTTTCAGCAGTGTGGCAAAGCAGATAGGAATGGATTGAGGAATGAATGAGATGAAGAAATAAGAATCAATTATAAACCATTCTTTTAAGGATGCAAATGAGGGAAGAGAAATTGGAAATAGCTAGAATGTTTTTAGGCTAAGAAAAGGATAAAGCAGAGGAAAGGCAGATGAATGATGAAACAAAATCCTATAGAAAAGATGGGGTCAAGGGAATAGGAAGATGAAAGCCTCATTAAAATGGCTTCCTAACACCAGAAAATGAAGGACAGGAAGGATGTGTGTGGATAGAGATAAGCTGACTACAAAAGCAACAGTGATAGATTGACGGTGATAGAGGTGGAAGACAAGAGGCTCAAAGAGGCTGGAGCTTTCACTCAAGAGTAAAGGAACAATGGTCTACAAATAGAAATGAGGAGCCAGGGGAACACCAATCTCATTCACACCGTGCAGCCAGTGAAACAATGCATCCTGCCACTAGAGAGAGCTGCAGGGCTAGCAGTATTCTCTGAATTCTATGAAAAGGAGGTGAAGAAAGCATTCTGCCATACAGTTGAAGCTGTAGGGCCATTTACACTGGAATGAGGGTTTTCAGGTGGCACAGTAGAAGTGAAAAGATGATAGACAAAACAAAGAGTGAATGAAACAGGAAAAATGTTGGAAGGTAAGATGGAGTAGAGTAAGGAAGTGGGAAGTACTTAATTTTACTGAATAATCAGATATTTTAATCTTCTAAGATGAAAGATGTGTGATGGGGAAGTAACAGAAACAGCAGTGTCTCACCAAGTCTCAGAGAGAAATGGTGAAGGCTGCCCTGAGATTTTCAAAAGGGAAGAGAAGCCTCTATTTGGATGGGGTGAACCTCCAGATATCTGGAGCAGCAGCAAGGGAACTCGCTGGGGAGCTTCTAAGAGGTTTGGAGCCACGGGTTAGATTTTTAGAAGTCTCTTCCAATTCTCAAGTCTTAGAATTTTATGACCATGAAGATCACTGAATCACAGACTGAAGGTAATTGGTAGATGTTCTGACATTTACAAAAACACGAATGGGTTCAAAAGAAAAGGGGAGAACTGTACACTGCAAAATCCTCTAGGGACTAAACTGTGACTTAACAATGAGGACTAAGCATTGTAATGTGTCTCTAAGAAGGACATTTAGACAATAATGCTGTAAATGACAATCTCAAATCAAAAAATTACCTTCAGCAGTATCAGCCTTTTGGTGTATATTAGTGAAAATTTTCATGACAACTATTACCCACTTGGCTCTGAAGAGGTCACTATTGACCTTTTGGCTTCCCAAAGTGCTGGGATTACAGGCATGAGCCACCATGCCTGGCCTTAAATTTCTTTTAATAGGTGGTATATATATACATGTGGAAGAATACATCCCTTTGAAGTGCTAGCAGAGCGTGAGCAGCACTGAGTTCTCTGTGCAATCTAAATTAGAAGATAGGTGGCTATGGGCCATTGATAGCTTCCTAAAGTACAAAGTGAGCACATATGCCTACTTTTCTTTTGTATGTTTGCTTTCCCTTTCTAATCAAATTTTGAGTTCTTCAAGGGTAGAGGTAATAGCTCTTCTCCCTTTAGGGTACTCAGTTAAAGCCTGTTGAACTGAGCTAAATTATATTTCATAGAACACTTTAAGAAGCAAAGTTTAAGAATTGTGTCTCTTCTGGGACAAAACAGCCACAAAGGAAGAGCAGAGAGATTATACATGAAAAAGTTTCTAATTTAAACCACTGGAAAAGCTTTGAATCACTATTGGTTGAGTCTGTAACTCTGTCATGTATATATACATCTCATTCAAGTGGTATGCAAGCTGTTCTCTATTTTATAAAAGTAAAAGTTGAGTTTCAGGGAAATTATGTGTTATGTTCAAATTTATATGTAAAATAGGATTAGAAGATAATTTCCTCAATTTATAAATTAACTACTTAAACAATTAGACTACGATGGCTTAATTTACACAAACATTTCCTTTTATTTGTATGTGTAGCCAATCTGCTTTCAAAAAGAATACTTAGTCGGATTTCTTAGAACTCTGTTGTCAGATTCACAGTAGATATGGCAAATACAGTATAGGCTGTCTAGGGAATATCATTTTATGTAGCAAAAAGATCATAACTGAAAATAAGAATTCTGGTTATAATATTCACTAGTATGTAAAACAAACAGTGTACTTACTGTTTTTCTAACAAAGCATTTGAATATTTAAACTGCTCACAACTATCCTCCAAACTCAAAGAAAACTATAACAAGAAAAAAAAATTTCCAGTCAACAAAAAAAATTTATTACAGAAAAATATTTCTTTTTTCTTTCTTTTCTTTTTTTGAGACAGTCTTGCTCTGTTGCCAGGCTGGAATGCAGTAGCCTGATCTCTGCTCACTGCAACCTCCACCTTCCAGGTTCAAGCAACTCCCCTGCCTCAGCTTCTCAAGTAGCCAGGACTATAGGTACATACCACCAAGCCTGGTTTTTGTATTTTAGTAGAGATGGGGTTTCACCATGTTTGCCAGGATGGTCTCAATCTCCTGACCTTACGATCTGCCCAGCTCGGCCTCCTGAAGTGCTGGGATTACAGGCATTAGCCACCATGCCGGCCAAGAAAAGTATTTCTTAAAAATGAATAACAGCCAGGCTATTAAGGTGGGCAGATCACCTGAGGTCAGGAGTTTGAGACCAGCCTGGCCAACATGGCAAAACCCCGTCTCTACTAAACATGCAAAAGGTAGCTGGGTATGGTGGTACATGCCTGTAATCCTATCTACTTGGGAGGCTGAAGAAGGAGAATTGCTTGAACCTGGGGGGCAGAGGTTGCAATGAGCCGAGATCGCACAACTGCACTTCAGCCTGGGCAACAAGAGAGAAACTCCATCTCACAAGAAAAAAAAAAAAAAGAATAGGGCCAGATGTAGTGGCCCTAATAATCTCAGCACATACGGTGGCTAAGGTGGGAGGATCAGTTGAGGCCAGGAGTTTGAGACCAATCTGGGCAACATGGCGAGACTCTGCCTCTACAAAAAATACAAAAATTAGCTGGGTGTGGTGGCACACACCTGTATTCCAAGCTATTCGGGATGCTGAGCTCAATCACCTGAACATGGGGAGATTGGGGCTGCAATGAGCCATGACCATACAACTGCACTCCAGCCTGGGCAACAGAGAGGGACCCTGTCTCAAAAAAAAAAAGGAAAAGAAGAATAGGAAGTTTGGCAAAAATGTGAATTAATTTTTAGAAAAAACACATAGTTCCTTGTTGAGTAATGCCAATGTTAATATTTAATCATTAGTTTACTACATATATAATATTTATCAGGGGCCAAAATATCACTACCCTCTATAATTGACAGACTATTCTAAAAATTTTAACCTATTTTTTTCCGTGGAAAAAACAGCAAGAATATTGATGACTGAAAACAGGTAAATCTGAGACTGTCTCTTTTTACATTATGCACAGTCTGTGGAAACAAAGACTTAATTCTTATGTAACTCACTGAAAATTTACCTTAAAATTAATCACATTACAATAATGCTTATATTGTAAATACGAAATATTCCATATTTGCCCAACTGCACACTTAAATGACATAATTTTTTCCATAAATCTGTTAACTTTGTTTATTGTCATATTGCCAAGTTATGTATCTCTCTTAAAAATAATTCCAATTTGTATACTTTTTTGGACAGCATTTTCAGCAGTTTCCAGTAATTCCATTTCTAAAGGCCTACAGAAATACTTATACAAGTGCTCGATACATATGTAAAAAGATATTAATGGCAGCATCATTTACAGATAGAAAAAAACTAAAGAATCCATAATGTCCAACAAATGAGGACTTGTTTAATAAATTATAGTACATTTACACTATAGGCAGTACGAAGAAATGAAGAAGAATGAAATGTTCATATTTACCAACATGAAAGCATGTTGCATGAAAAATGCGAATTATAACATAAATGCTCCCATTTCCCTACCCCAAAAATGAAATAACTACATGTGTGCATATAAGTATCTGCATGTATACATGTTTGAATGCACACTATAAAGGTCTGGAGGGAAATAAACCAATAACTGTGAGAGATTTAAGAGTAGGGAAAAATGAGAGCTTTCTCTTTAGGTTTGATTTTAGTTTTTTTTTTTTGTTTTTTCTTTTTTTTTTGAGATGGAGTCTTACTCTGCTGCCCAGGCTGGAGTGCAATGGCACACTCTCAGCTCACTGCAACCTCTACCTCCTGGGTTCAAGCAATTCTCCCTGCCTCAGCCTCCCAAATAGCTGGGATTACAGGCACCTGCCACCACGACCAGTTAACTTTTTGTATTTTTAGTAGAGATGGGGTTTTGCCACGTTGGCCAGGCTGGTCTGGAACTCCTGACCTCAGGTAATCCACCTGCCTTGGCCTCTCAAAGTGCTGGGATTACAGGCATGAGCCACCATGCCTGGCTGATTTCAGTTTAATAGTGAACATACAATATCAATTTCCTGTGTTTTTGTTTTTCTGGAGATGAGGTCTTGCTCTGTCACCCAGGCTGGAATGCAGTGGTGAGATCTCGGCTCACTGCAACCTCCGTGACCCAGGTTCAAGCGATTCTCATGTGTCAGCCTCTTAACTAGCTGGGATTACAAGCGTGTGCCAATGCACCCATCTTGTTTTTAGTAGGAACAGGGTTTCACCATGTTGGCCAGGATGGTCTAGAGCGGCAAGGCTCAAGTGATCTGCCCACCTCAACCTCCCAAAGTGCTGAGATTACAACTGTAAGCCTACCACGCCAGGCCTCAATTTCCTGGTTTTGACAACTACTATAGCTCTGTAAAATGTTAGCACTGGGGGAAGTGCACAAGGGAACTCTCTATATTTGTAACTTTTTGTGAGTAATTATAGTACTTTTAAGAAATTTTTTAAAACAGTAAGCATATACAATTTTTGTAATTATTACAGTGTTTTTCGAAAAATCATTTTACAGGGTAATTTTCCAAACTACAAAATAGCTCTAACCTTTACTTTTAAAATAATCATAAAAATCTGAGTTGAAAATTCATATCAATAGCTGAAGGTATAAGCACAAATCACCTACATATTTAAGCACATAAACTGTAAACTTCCGTAATTATGATACTGGAGAAAAAAGAAGAAAAAGGCAAAAGCCACTTAGGTTCAGACTAATCCTTTGTAATCTAAGCCTTCCCAAAAGGGCAGCATACTTTTCTAATATCTGGACCTTAAGGTAAACTTTGTGAGATGTCTGGTCTTGTTATATTCAGAAATAAACCCCAATGTATCTTCCTTTAATTCTTTGGCACTTCAAATGAATTTAGGATTGTCTGAAGAAAAAATGCTTGCTGGAGGAGCTGTGTGAACAAGCTTGTTGTCCTGCTACTATATCTAGTCAAGCATTCAGATACTACAACTTTGGCAAATCCCATTAATACTTTAAGAAGTCAAAGACTTTAAAACTTCTAAAGAAAGTTCCTGTGAAGTAGTCGCAGGGGCAAGTTTAAGCAAGCAGGGTGTGTATACAATATAGTAACAAAATAATGCAAACAAAAGAAGATTTGTTTAATTATAGTGGAAATAATTGTTATTTAAAAGTGCCTTCTTCCTCATCATAAAAGAATAAACTGGACTAGTGGCAAAAGAATTGTATGTTGTGATGCCTTAAGATTAGAAACAGAAGACAGAAATTTCAAAGTAAAGTCCTGGCAGACGTCCAGTCTCCATGGCAAGAATTCTGGCCAAACAATTCCTTCATAAGTTTCAAGGCTTGTTCATGTCCCTTTAGACAGAACTCAAAGTTGTTCATTTTGAGTCAAATACAAGTGTATATTTATCAGGGTTTTCCTATCTTTCTATTGTGATGTACATGGGAACTTCTTTCCTAAACCGACTTATCTGGGTGTATGGTAGAGAGAGATTATCAGGCCATGTATAAAAGGATAAAAGAAAATGGGTGAGGGGCTAAGAACAAGGAGGTGGGTGCCCAGGGTACTTCCCTTTTCAAGAAAGATTGGTGGAAGAACATGGCAGCTTTTAATAGTTCACCATGATACGAACCTAGCATAGCCTAGCCATTGCCCTGATGAACTGTAATAAAAACCAATAGATGGTAGCTGCTGACTCAATCAACTGATAACCTCTTTAATACAAGCTTCACAGAATTCCTAACTTTAGCAATCAAGATTAGGGATGCTAGATGAAAGATCTCTCCCAGAAGTAAGCTCTACAACATTTTCCCTCACACATTTCATTAAATCACTGTAATATATATAGTTGAAAGAGTTCAGGAAACAGTTTCCAAAGTCATGCAGTGTTATTAAGAAAAGCAGGACTCCATCCTGTCTCTAGTTTCTTACACAATAGTGTTCTTGTCATCAAGTCATTCAGATATGTTAGTCACTTTTTACACTCCTAAGTTTTTATCCTTTAGCTGTCTTTCCGAATCCAATAGTCGTTGTCTTCAACTTTATCTCATTAATGCCAACTAACTTATCTCTCAATAGTCTGGCTCTTATTTTATTGTCTACCACTCGCTTCTTTTTCCCCAGTGCCTGGCACTCAACAAACATTTTTTGTTCAATAAATGAATGAGTAAATGAACACGCAAATAAATCAAAATCCACCCACACCTCATGCTTTCCACTGCAGTCCACTAGCAAATGCTTAATTTATTTACATATTGCATTGTTCCAAAACAGTTTTAAGGCAATTTAGAAAAACACACGCAAGATAAATTTAACTTAGTTAACTCAGAAAAGCCAGGGCCATGAGAAAAATGAGAGTAAGATGACATTAGTATACAAAATACATGTAATGCTATGCTGTATTCCTGAGTTTTTCTGTCTCCAAAATAAAGAAGAAAATACTATTAATTATATAACTCACAGTTCTCCTGAAATAAAAACAAACCAGTTGCTTGGAGTAAATTCATCTGTAATACTGAAAGCAGAAATCTCTGAGTCTACTGAAAGCTACTATGAACTACTATGAAATATAGTGAACCCTATCATCAGTAGTTACTGCAGCAATTTTATCATCTGTAGCCTGGACTACCAAAACAATCATCTAATTGTTCTTCCTGATTCTAAATTTGCCCCTTTTAAATCTATTCTCCTTAAAATTGCCAGAATAAACTCTCATTATAAATCAGAGCATGACACTAATCTCCTTGAAACTCTTGAATGATTTCCCATAATACTTACGATGCAAACTCCTTAACAAAGCCCTCAAGACCTTACATGATTTGGCTGTGATAACCCTCCTAATTTCATTTGCCCCTCTTTCTCTTGCTCACTACGTTATAGCTACATCCTTTCTCTTTCCTAACAGCACCGTAGGACTTTGCTCTTGCTCTTCCCTCTGCCAGGAATGCCATTTCCCCATATCTCCCAATTTCACTCAATTATGTGCTCAAATGCCACCGTCTTAAAGAGGGTTTTCCTGATCACCAAATCTGAAGTGGCCCACCTCACCTCCAGTCACTATCACATTAACCTGTTTTATTTTTCTCATACCATCTAAAACCTACTTGAAATTCCATCTAAAACTATTTAAATTAGCACTCTTTGTTGTGAATCTCCCTCCAACAAAGGGAGACTGCGAGAGGAGGGATCCTGCCTATCTTGTTCACCACTGTGTCCCCTGTATTTAAAACAGTGTCCAAGGCAGGTGCTCAAACACTTGTCAAAGTAAATGAAGAAACATCTGAAAATTGGGCAGCTCTTGGTGATCTGGCTTAATCTGGACAGCTTTCAGTTTTGCTGGAGTAGTGGTGTGTAGCTACCTATTTTTAGATCACATATGCTGCCTTTGAGATGAAAACATTAGCCTTTCTTCTCAGAAAAATGTGCATACAAAATTCTGCATGAACCTCCTAAAACCAACCCACGGTTCTCAAGTTAGAACCCCTGACTTAAAGACATGTAATGGCCTTTGGGCAATGCAATCTCCGTTGTTTTTGTGACAGGGTCTTCCTCTGTCGCCCAGGATGGAATGCAGCAGTGCAATCATAGCTCACTGCAGCTCTGACCTCCCAGGCTCAAGCAGTCCTCCTGCCTCAGTCTCCTGAGTAGCTGGGACTATAAGTGTGCACCACAACACCCAGCTGATTTTTTGCCTCGGCCTCTCAAACTGCTGGGATTACAGGCATGAGCCACCACACCCGGCCTGCAATCTATGTTACAACCAATTCCTGTCTGTGGGGATGAGGGCTAAAGGGGACAAAATCAATAAAAAGCTACAAATTATTCATAACAGATTTCTCTATAAAGTGATAGAACATTAAGAGTTGTCAAACGAGTAATGCTCATGGCTAATGGCTGCTTAGTCCTCTTGTAGTGTATTATATGGAGAAGCCTAGACTTAGAAATTTATCATGAAAGAAATGGCATATATCTTCATGATCTATGCATTTGTTTCCTATTAGAAAACACATCTGTGAAGTGAGGGGTAGTTTTAGGGGGTGCCTCTTTTAAAAATGGCAATGGACCAATTAAATGAGATCATATTGGATCAGGACATGGATAAGAACAAGTCAAGTTGTAAGAATTGATAGGTTAAAAACCAACTAAAAAATGAAAAAGAATGGGCTTTACATTCAGAAATAATTCATGAACTCCTGGAGGCAGAGAATCTTCCCTGGTTTCCATTAATAAAAAGATTCATATGCAGGGTGACAAAATGACTTTTTTAAAAAAGTATTCTTTAAAAAATGATGTTGCATCAAAGAAGTGATGACAGGAAAAATAACACATCTAGGTGTAAATTTCCTCTCTTACCTTGGCAGGGAGGCCTTGGTGTCAGGTAAAGAGATCAATTGAACAAAGTTGCTTTTGTTCCTCTAACCCCTTCTCTTTCTGTATCTGTAGGTGCTCACAGCTAAATTAACGTGAAAAGTAAACCATCTGAGCCAAAAATATCTGTAAGTTCTAAAGGACTTAGAACATTTTTTCATCATATTTTTAGTACCACTAAATAGTAATACTATTTTCTTCCTGGAAGTTTTGACTTTAAGGTTCTTATTTTGGCAAGAATTAGATTTTTTTGCTTAAGGGAAGGTGTATCTTGAAAAATGTCACTTTAACTGTATTTCCTTTTTGTTAATAATACTATGAGACACTCTACAACAAAGAGAAAAACAAAGA
Organism: Cacajao melanocephalus; assembly: GCA_963573385.1. Lineage (NCBI taxonomy): Eukaryota > Metazoa > Chordata > Mammalia > Primates > Pitheciidae > Cacajao > Cacajao melanocephalus. The sequence continues at coordinate 154,593 of CAUYLG010036032.1, forward strand.
ACCTATCTTGATCATTTTACTAAAACATTTACCCTTAAAATTGTTCCCATCTCATTTATAATTTATGAAGTATAAGAAGTATAAAAGAAAAAAGTAAAAACATATTCTTTATTTCTCTCCATACTTGGAGACTGCATACTTTCTCTGCATACTTGCAGACTGTGGCTCAGTAACAAGAGCCCTGATGATTCACTAAGGAATCTGACAACTGTTAGGATTTGAACACTATATGAGCTGGTATTTTAATTTACCACTTAAATCTTTTCATTCTTCACAAGGAATCCTGTGTTACTGTTCATGCTTCTTAAAAACAAGTTATTCTGTATGACTGGTTTACTGCATCTAAGCAGCATTCATTCCCTAGTAATTATCATCCTTCATAAAATTATCTGAATGCTTTTTTTAAAAGTTCAAATTATTTTTGAAAACTTACCATTTTTTGGCTGGGCACAGTGGCTCATGCCTGTAATCCTAGCACTTTGGGAGGCCAAGGCAGGCAGATTGCCTGAGTTCAGGTGGGCAGACTGCCTGAACTCAGGAGTTTGAGACCAGCCTGGGCAACATGGCAAAACCCTGTCTCCACACTAAAAATACAAAAAACTAGCCGAGCCTGGTGGCACCCACCTGTAGTCCTAGCTACTCAGGAGGCTGAAGCACAAGTATTGCTTGAACCCAGGAGACAAAGGTTGCAGTGAGCTGAGATTGCATCACCGCACTCTAGCCTGGGCAACAGAGCAAGACTGTCTCCCAGAAAAAAAAGAAAAGAAAATTTGCCATTTTTTCATCATTTTTGTATTATTTTCATTTTCATACTTAAATTTAATCTACTGAAAAGCTTATTCATTTGCTATTATAATCTTCTGTTTTAACCATATAGTTGCAGGAACCAACAGACTAATGTAATGGTGATCCAGGTACGTCTGTTTAATGTGTGCCATAGAGCACTGCTCTGCAGGATGGTAAAGAGATTTTCATTTTGAAAAGGAGTCAATACTCAAACAGTTCTGGGGGAAAAATGAGTTATACCTTTACTCTAGGACTTTTCAAAGCCTTTAACATGTTAATGAAATTGTGAATTTACAAGACACACAATATGTAAAGATTCCTATGCTTATTTGACCATAGTTCACTTTCTCCATGACTGTCCCAAACAAGTTTAGAAAATGCTGCTTTACCTAAGCTCTGCTTTATATCAGTCATTGCTGATCACTTAAGATGTATACTGCCTTTGTCCAAATTCTTATAATTCCCTTGTCCAAAATATTTCTTTATCTATAAATAATAAGCAGTTGGTCCTGAAGAGATAATATTTCTTAAAAATAATTGACATAACTTATTTTTTATTATCCTTAATGTCAACAAAGAGAAATCAAAAAAGGTTTATATTTGTTACACTTATAGAGAAGGCAGAGAAATGGGTAATATATTTTTAGAAATACTCTCACCAAGAGAGATCCAAGATGGCCGATTAACAACAGCTCAGGATTGCAGCTCCCAGAGAAAGCGCGGAGAGCGAGTGGACGCCGCACTTTCAGACGAATTTTTGTTGCCCACAGACTGGGAGATTCCCGGTGGAGGAGCCACACAGGTCGCCAGCACGACTTTTTTGGCCGGCGCGGCTATTTTGCTGGTACCCCGGCACGGCGCTTCTCGGTGCGGAGTATACAGGACGGGGTGCCCTTTGAGTCTGGCTCGGCTGGTCCCATCCCCACAAGGAGAACAGCAGTTTGAAGCGCTGAGGACTGAGAGTTTCACAGTAAGCACAGCTGAACCGGGAAGGTCCAGCCCTGCGGGAAAGGGGCATCCGCCAAAGGAAAACTAAGAATCAGAAAAAACTTCATCACCGGGCGGAGAGATCCAAGATGGACGATTAACAACAGCTCAGGATTGTAGCTCCCAGTGAAAGCACAGAGAGCGAGTGGATGCCGCAATTTCAGACGAATTTCTGTGGGCCACAAACTGGGAGATTCCCAGCAGAGGAGCCACACA